>BLSH010007866.1:236698-345785 GCA_018402905.1 Glandirana rugosa
GGTAGATGATGACGTAATCCCTGTCCAAGGACAACCACGAGACTCCCTCTCAAATAGCAAGATTATAAACTCTCCCTCAGAGCACCAACAGGAACCTCTCCCTAATGCAGTAGTAGATGGTTTTAGAATGATAAACTCTCCCTCAGAGCACCAACAGGAACCCGTCCCTAATGCAGTAGCAGATGGTTTTGGAACGATAAACTCTCCCTCAGAGCACCAACAGGAACCTGTCCCTAATGCAGTAGTAGATGGTTTTAGAACGATAAACTCTCCCTCAGAGCACCAACAGGAACCTCTCCCTAATGCAGTAGTAGATGGTTTTAGAACGATAATCTCTCCCTCAGAGCACCAACAGGAACCTGTCCCTAATGCAGTAGTAGTTGGTTTTAGAACGATAAACTTTCTAGATTCTAGATAATATTTATGTACCCAATAGAGGGGGGAATAATTATTTGGGCTGACTTACTAAAGGAGCCGTGACACTTCACACAATAAATTGTGTTGTCAATTGTTTCAGAATAAGTTTCAGAATAAACTTACTATGTGTTAATTAACTTTTGATATGTCACTGAGTAGATCAGTCATTGTAAACTACAGGGCTTTTCAATTTATAGGCTTAATGCCTAGTTTACATTAGCCAAATTCATCCTTAACCGATTGCTGACCAGCCGCCGCAGTTATACTACATCAGGTTGGCTCAGCTGCGCGAATCGCCGTAGGTGTACGTCGGGCTCATACATGGCTTTCTGTGGGTGTGCATGCTGATTGGCCAGTGGGGGATCCAATCAGTGGGTCCGGCGGACTCGATGTCCGCCAGCCGCACCACAATCGTTCCCTGCAGAGACAGAACTAGGATCTGCCTAAGTAAACAAGGAAGATCTCTGTTTTGTCAGGGGATGACACACATATCCTGTCTTTCTGCTATGCAGGAAGACGGATATGTGTGTTGTCCCAGGTAACCCATCCCCCATGCAGTTAGAAAACACAAACAGGGAACACATTTAACCCCTTTGATCGCCCCTGATGTTAATCCCTTCCCTGCCAGCACCATTAGTACAATGTCAGTGCATGACTTTAGCACTGACCACTGTAATAATGTCACTGGTTCCCAAAAAAGTGTCAAAAATGTAAATTAGGGGCCTGATCTGTCCACCGCAATGTCGCAGTCCCGCTAAAAATCACTGATCGCCACCATTACTAGTAAAAATAAATAAAAATGTCATAAATCTCTCCCCTATTTTGTAGATGCTTTAACGAGGAAGTAAACCTTGATGGGTTTTACTTCTTCTATATTCCCCTGCATTGTAAAAGCATAATAGGCTACTATGCATTGCATAGTAGCCCATTATGTGTCACTTACCTGCAAACGAAGCCTGCAATGTCCTGTGATGTCCTCTGTGCAGGCAGCGTCCATCTTCAGCCTCTCTTCCTTCCGGGGCTGCCACTCCGGCTTTGTGACTGGCCGGAGTCGCGTGACATCACTCCCGCGAATGCGCTTCGGAGCTGCCAGTCACCGCACAAAGTGAAGAAACTGCACAGCAGGCTGTTTCTTCACTGCGCATGTGCCGAATGACGTCGACAACAGCAGTACTCTGTATATCTCCTAAACCGTGCAGGTTTAGGAGATATGCAGGGAATCTACAGGTAAGCCTTATTATAGGATTACCTGTAGGTTAAAGTGGTTGTCATGAGTTGACAACCACTTTAACTTTTGTGCAAACCAATCAATATATGCTTTTTTTGGGGGTGGGGGGTTACCATAAATATGTAGCAGAATGCATATTGGCCTAAAATTATGAAAAAATCTGATTTATTTTAAAAATTTTTATTGGGTATGTTTATAGCGCAAAAAATAAAAAACGCAGAGGCGATCAAATACCGCTAAAAGAAAGCTCTATTTGTGGGGAAAAAATAGCTTTACATTTGCACCTAACTCCTGATGAATGGTAAAGAGCCAAAACACAAGTTTTTAGGGTGCCAAGACAAGTTTGGCTTATGCAACCTTTCATGCATATATGAATTTATTCTGTCAATCATGTATTTCTGAAATTCATGTTTTTACTATGTTAGCAATTTTCGCATGTATTTAAAGTATAAAATTACTTCATATATTTTTATGAAATGTTCAAAAATGGTTGTAAAATAAATTTCTAATCATATATATATATATATATATATATTCTATGTATTATTATGCCTCATTTAAAGTCCCACTTTCCTTTTTTTCTGTCCAAATACTAAATAGGGATGGAGGCTAGCTATATTGATTGTGTCAGCTCACACTTTTTGCTTAAGGTACTACTGCGCAATTGTCAGATAAATTGATGCAGTGCTGTATCGCAAAAAATGGTCATTAACCACTTGAATACTTGGTACTTAAAACCCCTTAACAACCAGACCGATTTTCAGCTTTCAGTGCTCTCACACTTTGAATGACAAGTACTCAGTCATGCAACACTGTACTCAAATTAAATGCTTGTCCTTTTTTTTTTTGAGTCTTTTGTCATTTTTTTCCAAAGCTTTTGGAAAATGTGGAAGGAAAATGAAAACACTTTTTTTTTACACAAAGTTGTCCATTTATACAATATTGCTAACACATAACATGTACATAGCAAAAATGATAACCCAAAATATATTCTGCTTCTCGTCCTGCGTATGGTGATATCACATTTGTGAAACTTTTACACATCCTGGCCACATACAGAGGCCCAACATGCATGAGCACCGTCAGGTGTTCTGGGGGCAAAAATGTCAAATCTAATTTGACTACCTATTACACTATTGTATGGAGATGACTGAGCACGTATGGGGATGACTGAGCATGGATGGGATGACTGAACATGGATGGGATGGCTGAGCACAGATGGGGATGACTTATCACGGATGGGGATGACCGAGCATGGATGAGGATGACTGAGCACAGATGGGGATGGCTGAGTATGGATGGAAATGACTGAGCACAAATGGGGATGACTGAGCACAGATGGGGATGACTGAGCAAGGATGGGGATGACTGAGCACAAATGGGGATGATTGAGCACAGATGGGATGGCTGAGCATGGATGGAGAAGACTGAGCACGGATGGGGATGACTGATGGATGGTTGAATGGATGGGGATGACGGATGGATGGCTGAATGGATGGGGATGATGGATGGATAGCTGAACGGGTGGGGATGACAAATGGATGGCTGACTGAGCATGGCTGGATGGGTGAACATGGATGAGGATGGATGACTGAGCATGGATGGATGGGGAGTGCAGGAATTGGCACAGAGCAGTGCTATGATCCTGCCCACAGCGCTGCTGCATCTGAAATCTGTGTGTGGAGAGGGGAGAGACAAGCCTGATATCTGCCGGCTTGTTTACATGTGATCACTCCGTCATTTGATGGAGCGATCACGTGGTAAAGGGCCGCTGCGAGCGGCCGTTTTTCCACAATCCATGAAGCACCGGGTCCTCAGGACCCAGCGGTCATGGATATTCCCGGGTGCACACCCCAGGGGGTGTGCGGGAGCCCGATTCTGGGAAGACGTCACTGTGCGTCTTCCAAGAATTAACAAACCGCCCTGTAGCTGTTAATTGACTAAAGGCTGGTTGTTACGTGGTTAAGGGGGTAAATCCTTCTGGGGCTGAAGTTGTTAAAAGTATATACGGACTTGACTTCACCCTAGGGCAGTGGTTCTCAACTCCGGTCCTCGGGACCCCCCAACAGGCCAGGTTTGCAGGATAACTGAAATACATCACAGGTGATATCATTTGCTGTTCAGCGATTGCAGTATTCTAGTCTGCATCTTCCCAAGGTAATACTTAAAATCTGGCCTGTTGGTGGGTCCTGAGGACTGGAGTTGAGAACCACTGCCCTAGGGTTTAAGCTCTATAGGAGTCTTAGTGGTGACATCACTAGGAATCCAGGCACTTACATATTTAACAGACGAGTTGATTTACTAAAGGCAAATATACTGTGAACTTTGCAAGTGCAGTGGGACTCTGCAAGGGCATTTGCTCCAGAGCTTAGTAAATGAGGTGAAGCTTTGTTTTGCAAAGAATACCTAATCACATGCAAGGAAAAAAAACAGCATTTTGCTTGCACATGATTGGATAATGAAAGTCAGCAGATCTTCACTTCATTTACTAAGCTCTAGAATAAATTCCCTTGCAGAGTGCAACTACAATTGCAAAGTGCACAGTCTATTTGTCTTTACTAAATCAACCCCAAAGTGTGAATGTATGAACAGTAACGCAATAAAACAATAAAGTATTGATTTAATAAATCTGGAGATTGCAACTCTGCATAGAAAGCAATCAGCTTCCAGCGTAATTGAACAATCTGAACAATCTGAAGTTAGAAGCTGATTGGCTACCATGCACAACTATACCAGATTTTGCACTCTTCACTTTTAATAAATAAACCCCTAAAAGTTCACTTTATTAAAGTTAAATCAATGTAAGATAGATTTGTATTAGTTAAAGCAGAACTTTACTCTATAAATCAACAATTCTTATGCTGCTAGTATTGGTAAATAGATAGGAAAGTATATGATATATACCTGTTTTAAACATTTTTTTTTCATTTCTTTAGTTATTTTCTGATTTCCAGGCCTAGGCAAATGGTGTTGTATGTCCCAGGAGTCTACAGGGGGGAGTAGGGATTTTCTCAGTTAAGCACACCCTCCTGCATGCATGCCTGAGCTAAGGGAAGATGGATTCCAGGAAGTAAATGCTACATGAATCATCTACCTTGCTCAAGATGGCCACAGCCAGAAATGCTAGGGAGTGTTTTGAAGCGCCTTCTCAACAAAATAAAACAGGAAGACATAGATGGATGGGTGCGTTTGCTTTGAATATTATAAATGAATTAAAAAGTTTTTTGGTTTGTGGCGATCCGACTCTGTGTAGTTCCGCTTTAATATGGCATTGCACTTTGCATTTAACACCTTGGTCCTTGCACTGCATTAATAAATAAGCTAAAAAAAAAAAAAATGTGACCTCTCAAACATGCTACTTCATTACTTTCTACATAAAGTTATTGTGATTGCCTGCTCAATGTAATAAGAAGAAAGGCAATAACAAACAATTTTTTAAAATAAAACATTTATTTCTTACATTGTAAATAAACATAATTTTATGAAAGATTTGAGGGCTATGTTTACATTTTACAAACTTTACATCCATAATACCACAAACGTACATATAACATTCATTTTAGTCAAGTGAATCATTAAGCTGACAAAAGAACAGACCAATTGCTTATAGGAATATTAACTGCTGGTTAACATGGAACTGGCAGCAATATAAAAATCCACATATAAATGGGAGAGCATCTTTACAAATCATACAATCTGTTTAAAATAACAAACAATTCTGAACAATAAAGTGATCGTATGGTAAGAATATATGATGTGTACAAACTGTATATACTGTATTAATTATTCATTGTTGTGACATTTGAAAGCATATTTATTTTCTGTTTATATTAAGAGATTTACAGGAGTTTTCTTTTGATGTTTTGGAACAAATAGTTTGTTGCATATTAATGTAATGACAACAATAATTTTAACTTATATACTTCCCTAATAGCTTACTTTCTATAATATCTGCATGTGTCTTCACTCCTTGATCTGGGCCTAACTTCCCAACTCCCACAATTCAAAGTGCATTCCTCTATGGGTTGCTGAGATACTTTGGAGCATTGGCAAAATCGAAAACCATGAAGAACATTTTTTTATAATAACAGCTTTACTTTATACCATATATACAAATCTATAGATATTACAAGTACAGCATAAAAATGAATCCAGGTCCATTTCACTGAGAAATAGCATTACAGTTTGTTTTCCTTTGAAAATCTGAGATGATAATAAATGGTAGTCCATATGTCCAGAAGACCAATTCCTGTTAGGGAGCAGGGACAAATGATTACAATAGGAAACTCACAATAAACATAATCAAAATACATAGTGCCTAAGATTTATTTCCTAGAGCAAGCAAAATTTAAACTCACACAAACTCGCATTTTAAACATCATAGAATTTACTAAAGGAAAGGAGACTGTTCACTTAGCTTAGTGAATGCAATTAACCAATCACCTGCAAGACAAAATCCTGTTTTGCTTTTTGTTTTTGTACATGATTTAGTATTCAGGTCCACCCTATTTTTTTGGCTGAGTGAAAATCCTTTACTTTTTAGTTAGTTTTAAATTAGTAAATCAAGCTTAAAGTGTTTGTTAACCCCCCCAAAATGCTGCCCCTATCTATTTAATGTGCAATTAGCAGCATGGTGCTTTTGCTTTTTAAATGATCCCTCTATATCCCCTAAAATACCTGTTTGATAATGCCAGGTCATGACTTCCCCCCGGAGTGCTGACTTCCCTATCATATTCGCTGATCCTGAGAGCCATGTGGTCTGTGCAGTCTGTGTCACTAGCAGCTCTCCTATTTGCCTCTGCCTGTCTTCAGCTCCCCCTCCTCTCCCTCCCTCTCCCTGTCAGTATGTAGAGTCTCTTCTCTGCTCTCATAATTAACTTTTAAATCCCCCATCCCCTGTGTATTAGAACAAGAAGTTTGCTTGTGTCAGTGTTATATCATAAATATTCTTATCTGTATAAATAACACTCCAGCTTCCTACATACGGCTCTGTCTCTAGCTGAGGTCAGCAGCAGAGCTCGGCCCCACCCTCGGGAACTCTTTGCTGAGCAGAGGAGGGAGAAAAACGACAACTGATCCTAGGAAGCCTGTGTCTTATCTATAGAGATAAGTGTGTGTGTGTGTGTATATATATATATATATATATATATATATATATATATATATATATGTTATAACACAGGCACAGTGGAACTTATTGTGCTAATACAGGTGTAACAACCACTTTAATCAATGTGTAAATATAAACAACAGGCTGATTTTCTGGGAATAGAGTATATTTACTTAGTAAAGGGAGTACAGGCATACCCCACTTTTAAGTACACAATGGGACCAGAGAATGTATATAAAACGAAAATGTACTTAAAGTGAAGCAATACCTTTTTTCACTTCTCAATGCATGTAAATACACTAGCTCTATGGCAAATCTTGGCCAGCTTGACATGGCACTGCTCCTGAACCATAAGCGACAGCGACATCAAACTTGGGAAGCATGTTAAGTGGACCCAGGACTACGACACACACGGTAGATTATCTAGACAAGCTGGCTGACCTCAAACTCGGATATGCTGTACTCCTGGGTCCCCTCTCAGTGCTCTCCAAGTTTGGTGTCCCTGTCACTTATGGTTCGGGAGCAGTGCCATATCAAGCTGACCAAGATTTCCCAAAGACGTTGATGTCAGTACTCACAAGTGTACGTAAAGTGAGGGTACGTAAAGCAGGGTATGCCTGTATCTGTTAAGCTATGTAAATAGGATAAAGATGTATTTACCTCCATCAAGCAATCATGTGCCAGCAAAATCATTTTATTTCATTTCACTACTGAATATTTACTTTTATTTACTTTTTAAAAATATTAACCTATGTGATTATTTTAACCACTTGCCGTCTGGGCCAATTTTGACATTTTTCACATGCCTGTTAAAATCAGTATTTTTGCTATAAAATTACTTACAATCCCCACACATTATACTTTTTTTTCTGAAAGCAGAGACCCTGCTGGAGAATAAAATGGTGGTTTCGCCATTTTATATGTTGCACAATGTTTGCACAACAATTTGTAAAATGCACATTTTCAGAGAATAATGTACTGAAATGAATTTCAGTGCACACAAACACAATGTAATGCTCATTTGGGGGGGGGGGGGGAAATATAAAAGATTATGTTGGTTGAGTAAATAGGTTCCAAATATGTCAACATTTAAAATTGTGCATGCCTGTGAAATGGCAGCAAACTATGTTACCCAAAATTGTCAATAGGCAATGCTTTAAAAGAGTTTACTGGTTACCATTTTAGATTTAAACATGAGCTAATAATGAATTATTGCTCTCACTCTGATGGTTGTGGTCATACTTCACACTTGTGCGCAACCACTGTTTGCATATTGTGTGCAGGACCTACATGCACATTTGCATGTGTGCGTAAGCGTAGATGTGGGCACATTAAAATATTTATTTTTTATTTTTTTATTTAAATATATTTTTTTAACACTTTTTTTAAATTAAGCAACACCCTTGAGATTGGGCAATAACATGTCCTCTTTATGGAGAGATATAGGATCTATTAGACCCTGGATCTCTCCTCTGTCCTCCAGGGCACCTGATCAAACACAGATCTGTTTGTTTGGCTGCCTCTCTAGCCATTACCAGCCAGGAAAACAACGAACTAAAAACTGGAAGTGCCAAAATCCAAGTTGCTTCAGGCTTCATCAATCACAGAGGAAGGAAACAAACAGATGTTCCCCCTCCTCCTCTATGTGCTACTGACCCGACCACTTACAGCAGTCCCAGGCTCCTAAATGGAATAAGAGAGTCCAGGAACAGTGGTGTATGTCGGTAGAGGGGCCCATTTATGAGCCCTGTAAAAGTGATCAGGCGGCTGTAAAGCAGCTTGGATCACTTTTACAGGAAAGCCAATCGCCAGCTTTAAAAAATGATACCAGGATCAAGGCTGCAGCTGCAGGCATGATCCTAGTATAACTGCCTCCTGTCGAGGATAGATATATATATGTGTGTGTGTGTGTATATATATATATATATATATATATATATATATGTGTGTGTGTGTATATATATATACACACACACACTGGGACGTTTGCTGGAAAGAAAGTGGTTATTGTGTTATCCATAAAGTACCATTTTATATCAAGTTTAATATGATAGGTTGATTTAGTAGAGATTGTTAACTTTCCAAATGAAACACTCACTTTGATTGGTGAATACAATAAAGCTCTGCTCATGTCAGTCCTCTTATCATGTGTAAAGTACTTTTTTAATTACGCAAACATGATTGGGTAAGCAGAAAAAGTGAATAATGTGAAGCTGAGTTCACTTCAATCATCCAATCATTTGCAAGCAAAAGGCATATACAGTATATTTATAAATCCCACTGATATTCCCTCACTGGGTATTCAGATTAAACCCAGCTTCACCTCATTCACTACGCTAAATGAATTTTATTTTGCTAGGTGAACAGTCTCTACTGCTTTAGAAAATCAACACAAAAAAGGTTTGGTGCCAAAGAGAAATCCTCAAAGAATATGGGTGGCACAGTGGTGTAGTAAAAAGCACTTTCGCCTGGCACCAAAAGGGTCGCTGGTTCGAATCCCAACCACGACACTACCTGCCTGCAGTTTGCATGTTCTCCCTGTGCCTGTGTGGGTTTCCTCCGGGTACTCCGGTTTCCTCCCACACTCCAAAAACATGCTGGTAGGTAAATTAGATACTGACTAAATTGGCCCTAGTATGTGTATGAATGGGAGTTAGAGACCTTAGATTGTAATCTCCTTGAGCGTAGGGACTGATGTGAGTGTACAATGTATATGTAAAAGTGCTGCGTAAATTGACAGCGCTATATAAGTACCTGAAATAAATATATAATAATAAATAATATTAGGACTAATCAGTGCCTGTAAAATTAGCACCAAAACATTTAATCTCCTCCTTATTCATACAATAGGGAAGTAGTCTCCAACAGTATTACGTACCTTATGATGACCAAAGTCTTAGGGTTATTATGAGATTGAATATAATAGCTTTGGCTGTTAAAACCCTCAATCCAAGCACTGTTAGGGACATTGTGTTCAAGCTTGGATCTGTAAGAAAGAAAGAACAGTATAATGTTTTTGGTAGATACTAGATGTTAAATCACATAAAGCAAAAAATTCATATTGCCCATTTAGGGCTTCCTCATCATCTCCCCAGTACAAAAATCAAGATTTTGTAAGCTGTGGTGTCAATTGGTGTTGAGTTTAGACAAAGACAGGCACATGATGAGACTGGTGGTTGGACACTTAGGCACAAGCACTGTCATATAGCACAGTCACCTGCTCCTCCATACCTGGAAACCCATCAACATTAGCAATGGTCCATCAGTACGAGGGGTGGTGAGGCAGTGTGGCTGGATAATTTACATGCCTGGGAGGTGGGCTTTTGCACACCCTGACTGGCCAATGTCTTTTGAATGATTTTTCTTGTGGTCCCCAGAAGCAAGTAGTCTGATTTACTAAACAATTTGAGAATTATCCAGTCATGTGAAAATACTTTTCCTTTTTTATTTATTCCCTCTGCACATGGTTGCATATCCAATATGAACAGGAATAGGCTTTTCATGTGATTGGACACCTAAAGTGAATATTCACACTACATTAATAAACCTGCCTCAAGATCTCAGTGCTTGGGCTCCTTCAGTCTGCATACCAACTGTAGCAATTATGAAAAGGCCCCGCTTTCCCCATTGCATTATTAGTGTATCAGTAACAACAATATGTGACAGCAAGAGTGGAAATACCAAGATCACCCCTGCGTTAGTTAGCAGACTCAACAAGATTCCGCTTCTAATTGAAATATACCTTTTGGTTGTAGGGCCAATCCTTTTATATGAAAACCTAAATTTTCAATTTTTTTTTACTGAAATGCCTGCATGCTAACACTTATGGGGTTGCCTTAGTTATTGTGGCTTGTGACTTCATAATACAAATAAGAGTTTTACTTCCAAGATTTAAGAATGCAATTTATAATTGTATTTGGAAGAGAGGAAAGCACACTGCAATCTCTAAATGCCATTGTTTTAATTATATTTAACACATAAACTACTTTCTTAAAACTTAAACAAGTATGTTTTTGTTTGTGTCACAGAATTAATTCTATGTCTGGAATGAATTCAGACTTTGAAAGATTCACAAATTAGTGCTAATCTAATTTGTGAACTACTGCATGTACAAATGTTCGATTCCTTGTGACAAACTCCCTTTAAGATGAAATATTTTGATGTAAACATAACATTATCATATGAGTTTTTTGGTCCTTGCAACAATAATGCTACAAATTAGAGGAAAATTACATATTTGCTATTCTTCCTTATTGGATGAATAACATGTGAGCTGTCACAGAACAGTTCATTCGATGAACAGGCTTCTGCTGCATACATAGGAAACATTTTGAATGACAGAGGTACAATAAACTAAGGGCTACGACTATGAACAAAATATGTAGTCATGAACTTTGTATGGACATATAGAAGAAAAATTACCATAAAAATAACTGTATTATGTACCATTAAAAATCTATTACACAACATTAGAAATTACTCTCCACATAGGGGTTCATAACATGCAAATATTCCTATTACAGTTCACATGTGGTCTTGACACGTTTCGGGAATCCTTCTTCAGAAGAACTTGTGACAGAATCAGTACACTGGAACCCACTACTAATTTTTAATAGAGATTATTAAATCAGCCAGTAGGTTGCACTGGAATCCATAGCATGTGTATGCTGCCCATTTAGGCACAATTAAGTAAGCCAAGGTGAAGCCACTGCCTCTTGGGTGGAGAATTCAGGTACATTCAATAAACAGCCAATGGTCTTGTACACATCATCTTAAAATAAAAGGACAATCTTGCCAATAGGGAACCATCCAGACCCAAAGACAGCATGGTAGTCAAAGTAGTCAAGTCACATATATTCCAAAGAGGGGGCTCTTGATAAGTATATTAGAAACAAATGTGGTTCACATGAATCCAGACTGTAACAGATTTTTAATGGTACATAATAAAGTTGTTTTTATGGTACTCAGTTTCTCTTCTATATGTCCACACATATGTAACTACATATTCTGTTCATAGGTATACATGATTTACCAGGATGTGGGTATATAGCACACACAGAGTGGGGTTCTCTCCCATTATAGATATTGCGAAAAGGTAACTTACTTGTTTGGAAATTCTCCTCAATGGAAATTGATGAGCAAGTCTCTTCAGTGTCATCTGAAAAATAAAACAGGTTATTAGATAGCAGCAAAATTCCACAATAATATAAATAACAGCTCAAACTTTATTTGTAATCATAATGTAACTTAGGCAGGTTATTTCGGACCTTTACAGCCACAAATTACTTTAAAAGAAACATCATTCTAGGCCTTCTAAATGACTTATAGGTGGACCATGAAAAAGTTTGTGGCTGGTTTAGTAGACATGGTCATATATGGTTGGCTGCAATAGCAGATATATAGGATCTGGTAAGATCCCTTTTAGGGGTTGATTTACTATAAGTGGAGAGTGCAAAATCTGGTACAGCTGTGCATGGTATCAAATCAGCTTCTAAGTTCAGCTTGCTCAATAAAGCTTTGACAATAAAACCTGGAAGCTGATTAGTTTCTATGCAGAGCTGCACTTGATTTTGCACTCCAGTTTTAGTAAATTAAACCCCTAGAGTTCTCTCCCATTTGCTATGAAGACTAGATGATATCTGTGCAAGTGCTGACTGGCCAGTATGGGAGAAGTGGTTACAGAGGAGCTAAAACTACATGTCTATGCACAAATAAAATGTTCATTCATAAATAATATATATGATTACTACAGAATATTTCATTACTTCTGTCCGTCATAAAGTCATTGCCAATAATTCAGTTAAATACCTAAAACTATCATGTGCTCCCAATGATAATGCTGTACAAGGTCTCAGGGCTGAACAGGGACTAGTATTGTCCTAGACATTTATTATATTCTAATAATAGAATATTATTAGAATATTAGAATAGAATAATAGAAAAACAAAATACAAGTAATGTGTACGAGGGTTAACTCCTTTACCTGTGTTTAGGAATTGGACATGAGTGAATTACAATATATATGTTCTACTCATTTTGTATTTGTAATGCAGAAAATAACTTTTTGGTGAAATCCAGTATCTATAAAGGATATCTCAGTCTATGTGAATGCATTATGTTTTTTTCTTTTTTTGTTTGTTCTTGTTTTAGCAAAAGTGAACTATGATTTCATTACCTGTGTCAGATTCTGCCATGAAAGATTCAAAGTCATATTCCCCATCACAGTTAACATCTTCGTTGTTGTTATCCCATATGACTGTACTATATCTCCAGACATTATTTGTTGAATTGTCCAACACAGCCACTTCATTCAGATTTACTGCTTTGCCATTAATCGTTAAATTTTTGTTGGGGCTTGGAAAATCAGTGACAAGGCACACAGAATTTGGCAGATTTTCAGATTTAGAAGCTTTCAATTTGTACACAGAGGGGATATGTCGCTGTGTTTCTGCAAATAAAAAAAGAAGGTGAAATTAAGTATCTAATTCCTGTTCAAAGTTATCAGGACATCTATTTAATAAATATCTTAGCAATTAAGCATTATCAAGAAATGTGTCTTTTGTAGTTGTGGTTGTATTTTCTTTAGTTATGTTTTCCAAGTAAATTAGCCAAAAGCTTGAAAATGAGTCTCAAGAAATGAAAATGACATAATATCAAAAATAAAAAGAAATACAGTTCATGCAAACGTTTTGTTTAGTGATTGTTATTTTACTAAATCAGTATTATTCTTACACAATTTATTCATATATTTTATCCATAAACATGCCTAGATTTTAAATCATAAAATGCAAGTAAATTCCACTACTGCAAAAACGAGAATATCACACTGAATCATTAACTGGTGTATCCAAGAGATGGATACACTATTATGCATGATATGGACATAATCAGAATCTGTTAATCTAGATTAGCAACATAAAACATGCATATCTAGTTATGATTTTAATTTATAGATTATGAAGAGCTCTAATGTTGGCCATGCAAGTATAGTATAACTTGTTTGACAACTTCAGCCTACTTCAACGAGTTTTCAAATTAATAAATGCAACCTACTACCAATAGTTTCCATCAGCACCATGAAATTATCTTTTGCATTGGTGACAGACCACCACAATCCATTTGGTTGTTGTTGCAATTGATAGCTGGTAGAAAATTATTACAATTGCCTGAAAATGTGTATGTGGCTAGCTTGATATTATAATACTGATAAAACTAAATTCTATACCACTTACTTTACCAATACTAGCAGGGCAGTTCCTTGGCCAAATGTGACCTTATTTGTGGCATAATCAACACAGTGCTTACCACCCCAACATAAACATTAGGGTATAAACATAATGAGCGACACTCAAAAGTAGCACACAATTATTTAGAGTATCAAAAACCAAATTATACTGTGGCACTCATACAATAATAATAATAATCTATGCTATACACAGACTCAAAACTATTTTTAGACACATGGAAAAGATATCAGATACATTACTACTTAAATGTTTGTGAAATAATCTATTATGCATGGACTCACATGTTATGATATGAATCTTCCTTAAGTGTGGATATTAAAACATAAGGGCACAGTATTAAATAAAAATAACTAATCCCCGTATGAGAGACCAAGCCACGTAAGACTTACTTAGAGTAACAGACAGAATAGTCCCTCTGGCAAATATTATATTCCCTAGACCCTCATAATCACAGTGTTATACTTCCTTACACTCTGAGCTTAAGAGCAGTGATATACAATGATGTTCTATTACCTAGGACTACCACATTTTTATTGATTATTGCATGTAAAATAGTTACATATAAGATGATTTATTGTTGGCTGTATTGGTCACTGCTATTTGCAGTGGTCAAAGAAATCCAGTTAAAATGAATCTTGGCATATATCAAGATCATTTATTTCTTCTTCTTCCAACATATGTTTTCAAGTTCATTTATTGTGCATAACCAGAGGTAAGTAGAAAAGTAGGCCCATGACTCAAAAGCCCAAATATTTGCATTGTTTTCATAGAAGAAACATATTTTAGGTGCTCATATGAACATTTACTTCTAAATAGCAAGCTGCCTTACACCTAACTTATTTTTTTTAAACACCACATATTTTATGTAATTATATTACTGATATGTTGCTCTGATTGTTGAACATTGGAAATAGCACAAACAGAAAGCCCCCTTAAAGCCCCATTCTGGGCAGCAAAAACAAATTACACTTGCAGTGGAGCCCCCATGCTTGCTATGTCCAGGGGTAGAGTAATAAGCTGTAATACTTACCTTATTCCTTGAGATGGTAGACTTCCACCATGCTCTACAACTGGTCTTCTGAAGCAACTTCTCTGCAGTGCTCTGTCCTGCAGTGTTTAACTCTGGCATCATCATGTACAATGTAAGACCAGCAGGCCTGCATTGTATGTTAGGACAGCAAGGCCCACTCACAACTCTAAGCACTGGAAATAAAGAGTGTCAGCTGCCTAGGGAGTGAGGAATAAAGTGAGTATTTGAGTAGTTTCTCTACCCTTAGACATAATAAGCATTTAACCCTAGCAGTGTGGGGGGCCCAATGCAATTTTGGCTCTAAATACAATGTTTGGTAAATAGACTTTTAGGCTGATTTAATGCCCATATAAAAAGTATGAAAATTAGGTACATACCAGGTTTTACCTTCACATTTGTTCCTGAACCAAATATGAGATTACTATAACTGCTATAATCACACAGTGCTACACACACATGCATTAAAGGAAACCTGTATTGAGAGAAATATGGAGCTGCCATTGCTGACCCTCTTGTGAAAATTCCAATTGATTTGCCTCTTCCTGGCTTCAGTTTTTTTCTAAGACACTGACCTTGTAAAGTTATTTTTAGACCACTAATGGTCAGCATACTTGTGCCATATTAGAGACTCAAAAACAAACTGATAAAAGACAGTCAATTAGCATTCTCAAAAGAAAAGATCAGCAAAGACAGCCAATGTATTTTCATCCCTACAGGTTTCCTTTAAATTATATTTCTAATGATGACTAATAGTAGTTTTGAGAAAAATAGTTTTGTAATAACTCAAAGGAAATTATTACTTGCAAACGTGTCTTAAAGGGCATGTATACTTATATACTCATCAAACTATCCCTGTACCCGGAAAGTTTAATATATTAGCCTTTGCTAAATCATTCATAAAGGACAAAAATATGTTTTTCAGCTCACTCATACAACCACAGGTGACAAAATCACTGAGAACTTTTTAACATTTATATATTTGAAAATATAGTTATAGTTTATATAAATCCACTGTCCCCCAAATCTCAAGCACATAAACCCTTAAAAGAAACTCTCATTGAGGGCCTCCTTTTTAAAATGCTAGTTGCCTGCCTGTCTCTCATCTCAATAGTTTTTGAATACCTAACCAGGAATAAGCATGCAAAATATTACGTCAAATTAAAATCTTGCATATTTTTTGCAGGCCACTAAACTAAACAAAATTGATGTCAACATGACAGCCATGACCCCCCTGCTTCAGTTCATTTTTAAAACAGGAACAATTAGATCAGGAAAGTCAGACAAAAGTCAAATATCTTTATGCATGCATACTTGTTCCAGGTCAAGCAAGAGGTTCAGTATGACAGCCAGGCAACTAACATTTTCCAAAAGAAGAGATAAACAATGAGAGCTATTATATTTTCTCAGTACAGGTCTCCTTTAAGATGTCTGACCTTAAAAACCAATAGTTCTGCGCACATGACCCACATATAAGATTATGCACAATGTATTGAATAAAATGTATAGAGTAAGGCTTTGCTACTGAAGGCAACCTTACCAAGTGTTACCAGTACTTGTGTTCCTTGTCCAAATATAAGCTTGCCATAATTATTTGCACCATGATAAACAGCTTGGCAAGAATACCCATATTGGCATACCTACATATGGCAGAACTGCTCATTGGGACTAGATTGGAAACCTGGTTCTCATAACTTCTCTACTTCTCATGATTATTTCTTGTTAAGAATATAGCCTCAGTTCCCAAAGCTTTACAAAAGGATAAGGATCTTTATTTTCAACCATGTGACTCAAAATAACTTTTTTGAAAATAAGTACATTTATCCTGGTGCTTTTTGTGAATTAAGCCTTAATGTATGTGTTTAAATTCAGCTTTTGCACAAAGTAGTTTTCTAAGAAAAATTGTTTTTTTTAATTATTATTTTTATATAGATGTAATAGGAAACGCACACGCTTAAGAAAAGTAAAACATTACAATGTGTATCACATTAAAAATTGTAATATTTAGTAAATCCCAAAAATATGTAATACTGCAAAGTTCACTCTGTTAACAGTACTGACTAAACTGAGATTATATAAGGGGCTATGGTACTCTAAAGTTCACCTAAGTGAGATTTAAGTAGTAGCTAATATGAATTAAAGGGAACCAATGTGGATAGGATTATGGGATTATAGCAGTTGACTTTGCTTATTTCTTCTTAAGTGTGCTTGGTTTGGGCCTGTAAGTTGATCCTGACTTAACTACCTTCTGCGTCAGTGCCCTGGAACATGCATTCAGCTTGTGAAGTCTAAAAAGTCCTATATACAGGACATCCGACTCACAAATGGAGGGAGACAACAGGAAGTGACAGGAAATCTCCCCCTAGGAAGGGAAATTCACTCCTGTAAGAGTTATTATGGGAAAAAGGTGTCTCCACTGATGCTTTATTACCAAGGCTTGTTTCCACAACAACTCAAATTTTTCAAAATCCAATTGTCATTGCGACAGAAAGCGAGTTGAAATCTTATGAACAGGAGCTCAGACAGCAAAATAAACATTACAAGGGTATTAACTCTTCCCTATGCTATCCAAAAAGCCTTAAAATAGTTTTTTTGGCTGGGGCTACACTTAAAATATGTACCTGTTCCGACTTACAAACAAATTAGACTTAAGAACAAACCTACAGACCCTATCTTGTTTGTAATCCGGGGACTGCCTGTATTTATTTGATGTCAGTAAATTACCAATGGATTAGGCTAGGATCAGGATGACAGCCCCAAATTTTTCCCTATCAAAAAATATCAGTAATGGCAGTGCCCACATTTTCTCCTCACGGGTACCCTTTATTATAAGCGCACATAAGAAGAAATTCTTCAATTAACACATATGAGTTTTAATGTATTATAAAGCTTAAATACCTGGATTAACTGTCAGTTTTGTTCCTATGCCAAAAATCATTTTTCCATATGCTGTACTATCATACACAGTGCTAGACACTGATACAATAATATGTTATCCTTCACTGAATCGATTTTACATATTCTTTTAAGATGCAAATGTAAAAAAACATTTAGGATCTGTAAGCTGGTCTTGGAGCCTCCAGACACCTTTTAGGAGCTAACAGGTTTTCATGAACATCATTATGAACATTGGTTACTTGTGTCTTGGGATTTGCCTAACCTTCTCTTAATACAAATGTTCATTGCCTATAGATTGTCACACAATTAATCATTATTGAGAAAGGGGATAAAATTATTTTCAACAACCGATTTGTAAATCGTGTCTATATTTTCAATATTAGAAAGGATAATTGATACTATGGAAACTTACCTGGCTTTACAATAAGTTTGGTTCCCTTTCCAAATATCAGTTTATTATAAGCATTATCACAGTGATAGATGGTATAGCAAGAACAGCCATCCACTTTGTCTACCCCTCAGTCCCAGACCGCTTTGTTAGAAAAAAAATTACCTTGCATTCAGATTATAAATAAACTAAACATTTGTTTTGCCATTTTTTTAAGGTTATCTTCAAAATTCCCAATTTAGTTTTGCAAGGGAGTTGAGCAGTACTGTATTTTTGCAGGAAATAATATGCAGCAAAAAAATAAAATACTACAGGCATACATGTCTAGTAGTATAACTGTTTATCTCATTGATATTGCAGTGGAATTGCACCAATCCATCCTTCCATCCATTTGTCCATCCACCCACCTGTCCATACATCCATCGGTCCATCATTCCACCCATCCATCCTTTCATCCATCCATTTATCTATGTGGGAAATGTAAGCTCATCATACTGCTTTCTATTTGTCTGGCTTTAAGGTCAACATATTTCTGGTAGTTCCAAGACATATCCAGGCCAGATTGGAAGTATAATCTCCCACCATATTGTTAATTTTTAATAGAGCCTCCTTACAGCTTGATGTGCTTGGAAAAAGCCCACAGTATTATCTTATCTAAATAATGATCAAAAATGACCTTGCTTGGTACCTATTAATAGGACCTATTAATTGGTACCTATTAATAGGAAGGAACATTGACTCTATGCTGACAAACTCTCAGCTTGTCAATCATGGAAGCATAACAGTCTTAAAACATTTCTTCTAATGTATAGCTTTCCACATTGGTAATTACTGTATTAGCTTGGTTAAGAATTTGGATTTACTGGTAAATCACAAACCCCCTCATGAAGTATTGTTTAAGCAGATATACCTAATTTAATATTTTTAATTTATTGAATCACATTCACTAACAATATATTTTAAATGACTATGTTGTTAGTGTATGATTCCCACTGAAATTTGCCCAACCTTCTTTTAAATGGCTATTGCAGTGACAGCTCAGTAATTCTACTTTCATATATTTTGAAGTGTATCCATGTCCATTTTTTTTTTGTATTTTTATTTTTAAGGTCAATTTTTATATTAATACTTTCATTTTTGAAGTGTATCTATACCCATTTTTGTAAGTTTTCAATAGAATGGGAAAAGGTTAGAACCTCAGTCAGGTATGACTTTCATGCAACTTTTGAGGGTTACCATTGATGTCTATGACCCTCAAGTTACATAAAAGATAGGCCAAAGTAGTGCATCAACTACTTTGAAGTTGTTGCAACGTTGTCATATATAAATAAATTGTTATCATTGAAAAACATGATGTTCAAAGTCGCATGACAATTCGCACAAGTGTGAATGGGGCGTAACAGAGCCCCAGATAAAAGAAAAACCTGAATGTTTTACATGCAACAGTGGTGCAGCAGTGGGTCTGACTTTGTAGAGGGACAACACGTCACATCCAAGTTGCATTATTCAAAGTTGTATCAAAGTTACATCAAAGTTGCACTCCAAAGTTGCGCGACTTTGGAGTTGTACAAGTGTGAATGGAGCCGTAGATAGATTTTCATTCTGTGGACAACCTTTTAAAAGACTGGAAGTGAAGTAAAATCTGCACTAGGGCAACAGACAACAGTAAAAATCTAAAAGGGGTTCTAACAATACCAGACTTAACTTAAACCAAGTATTTTTACTTCTGTCTGCGTTGCTGTTAAATGTTTATTAACTTTTTGTCCTGGGACAACCATTTTATCAGGCAGAAAGTAAAGGAATCTCTCCAATAGAGCTAAGGGCAGTTAAACCTGACAGAAGTTCTAATCCTTTCCCACTCTATATCCAAAACTGAAAAAAGGTTTCCACTGTAGATACACTTTAATCTTTCAAACATGCCAAGTTAATGGTTTCCCCAAAAGTCTTACTTGTTACCAAGAGGTGTGTTCCAGTTCCAAAAATTAGCTAATTAAAAATAAAAAAAAACAAAAATAAAAATTGGTCAGGGGCTGAGAGAAAGAGCTAGAGAGAAAGAGCCAGACAGAGAGGGAAAAGCTGAGTTCGCAGTGAGCGGCGGGGAGAGATCAGAGGTCAGCGCGGGACCGTGGAGGGGAAAGGTCAGGAGTGTTTATTTTTTACATGCCCACTTGTGCTTCCATCTGATGGGAGACGATATTGTGAAGAGGATTGGTGATTGCAGTACAATGTGCATGACCAGGTTAGATCTGGTTTCAAAATTTGGGAATGATAGAGGAGTAGAGAACATTCACTAAGCAAATTAAATAACAAAATTAATAAAGTTAAGCCATGTTCCCTTTGATTAACCAATTGGGGAATCAAGAAAAATAGAAGTTTGCCTTCAATGAGATTGGATGATTGTCAAGAACACAGCTGTGCTTTACTCAATAGGCTAAGCAAATATTTTGAATTCCCTTAGTCAATCAACTCCGATGTTTCTCACACTTTTAAGTTATCCTTACAGTTTGTTATAATAATGTTGTTTTAGGTCCATAATGCAAACCAATGCATAAACATGACATATGTATATGGCAACAAATAATTCTATTGTTCTCAAAATACGTAAATGATGTGTGCATAAAATAAAGCTTTACTAAGAAATTGTTTAATAAACATATATCATTTTACTTACTAGGCATGACTGTCAGTACTGTCCCTGTTCCAAATAATAGTTTGCCACCAGCAAAATTTGCACAATGATATGTGCCCTGACAAATAATGTGAGAGTTTCTTTCTCTGCATATACAATGCTGGCAATTTACAGTATTTTATGACAGAGTTATAAAGCCAAGTCAGACCTTTTTTATTATGAATGTGGTGACTTATTAGGATTATGGAAAAAAGAGGAAAAATGTTTTTGACTATAGCTAAGAGAAGTTATTAATAGGTATGATAGTAATACACTACCCCAGTATAAAAACATATTAGGGTTGCTTTACTTAAAGAGTTAGAATACTTCACTTAGCAAATAAATACTGACTTAGCCTAATATGTATGGAATGTTTACTTCTACCATATAAACCTATGGAAAGTAAAATGCTGTTTTCCTTTATTTAATTCTCTTGCACATGATTGAGTATTGGCGAACATAGTCTCACTTTATTCCCAAAGCTAGCTGAACATTTACTTTTAAACATTTTTTTCAGGATTCCAGTGATATCATTTAGCTTAAAAAGCCAAAGGACAAAGCTATCAATTATGGGATCACTTTTAAAGAATGACTATAATTAAATAAAACATGCAAAGGCTGAGCTGTTCAATATGAGTGAATCTTGTCAGAGTCTTTAACAGATTTGCCCTTATAAGTATAAGGCCAGACTTGGCCATATATTATACTATAAACTGGTTATTAGTTTGTATTCCTGGTCAGTAAAGGTACAAAAAAAATACATCAGTAACCACATACATGTACTTGTGTGTATACTGTATACTGCTGGTTTTTCTATGCCGCCCAGTATCTGACAAGATGACAACTTTAGGGGTGGATAGAGACAGTCAGTAAACAATAGGCATATTACATCTAAACAAACCATTTTTGCCAATCATTCAGCCTGGATATTCAGTGGCATTTCAGAATATATTTAAAGACAAAACCTTTTTTTTGTATAGGATAGGGTAGGGAATGGTGTCAGTTTTTTCTCTTTCCAATTGGGGAGATTTCTCTTAAATTCCTGTCCTGTACACACAAATGATCCTTCCAAAAATATCCCTTTAGAGCATTTTTACAGTAACAGGTGTCCCCAGTGGATGATTTTCAATGACCTCCTGTTGTACTACCTGTACCAGCAAAAGTGGTGGTGCCAGGAAAAATATACAGGGTGAATCTCTCAAGAGGGCACATAGACAGCAATTAAAACTTGACAGATGTTTAACTTTCCCCTACTCTGTGCATAACAATCAAAATAAACGAAAAACTAAAACAGTTTGGGTTTTATATTGACTTTACCAGTTTGAGTAAAATTCAATCAATATATAATATATGTGTTTTGTTCTTTGAAATAGAAATAATGCCTGTTAACATATTAAATACAGAATTACATCTTTTAATAACATCTCTACACAGCATGTATATAATATATATGTCAAGATTACTTGGTTTAACCATTATATTCCTAATATAAAAAATAATTAAACATTGGTTATTTACTTACTAGGCGACACAGTCAGCTTTGTGCCAGATCCAAATATGTATTTCCATCCAACATTATTCCCACTGCTAGAAACCCCTCTACACAAACAACCCTTGGGGGGCTATTTTACAATGCTTTACACAGCATTAACACAGTTTTCACCCAAGATTTACACATTTGTCTAATAGGGATTCAATCTGAAATATGTATGTATTCTGAAGCAAAGATGCATGAATCTAGTGTGAAAACATTTATAAATAGATCCATTTTTGTATGCGGAGATAAACACAATGTAGGAACTGAATATTAATAATGATTCTCTGCCATCTCAAAGCACATTTGGCTTTGTAATCTACCACTGCACTAATACATTTTATTTCTCTTCCCCTTTTAAGCTACTAAGGTTGGTCCCCATTTCCCCCTTATTATGATTATTTATTTCCACCAGAGCAGGTGGATAAATCTATTTCAATTGAAATCCAGTTATTTAGCTCAAGAAATTACATTTTTGATCATTTTTAGTGTGTCTCTAACCCAAACATGGTTACCTGAATCTGCCATTCATAGATAAGAAAGAAATAGTAAAATGTATTGACATCATTACTTAATTTATATTACTGATTTGATTCGCGGAACTCTCTGACTATTGATTTCTGTATTACTCCATGCACTGGGATTTTGAAGCCAATGTGTAATTTCTATAATATTTGGCGGAGATAATATTTTAAACAAATCTATAATAGCTTTATTTCAGTAATACTCACTTGGTCTCACGGTCACTTCAGTTCCTGATCCAAATATAAGCTTGTAACCACCAGAATCACACAGTGATAGATTCTGTATCATTTACCTGTACATTATACCGATGTAAACATCAAGCTGAGGTCATACTAAACCTGATTTTCCAACTCATCTTTTTTAATCTTTTATTGAGGAAAAAACGTACCACCCAACCTGGAGATTTGGCTGTGTAGTAGAAACGGATTCTCAATATTTCTTAGAACCCTGCAGATTTTTCTTTCCATTAATAACAGATTGATATTTATAATCCTCCACTGCTATGTTATATTCAAGCAAATGCTTATTTACACTATAAGTAGAAATAGGATTGTAATAAAATGTATGAAAACTGTTGTATGAAAAAATGTATGTATATTGACTTACTGGGTTTAATATTTAGCATAGTTCCTGAGCCAAATATCAGCTTCCTTCCACCAGTACCTGCACACTGATACATGTCATTACACTTCAGCTACCCATTGATGTTAGCTAACAAGGCCATAGTTGGTATACCCTTTTGTAAAAGAGATTTAGTAGTACAGCTGTGTTTTATATTTTTTATTTGATTACTTTTATTTTACAGTAAAGCCTTATGTAGTTTAAAAGGCTTAATAGTCCATGGGGAATTTTAGTTTTAATGTAATACATTAACTGACATTCATAGCTGTTTTGTCTGATAGGCTGGCTATTTGGTTCATTTTAAGAGGAGAAGTATGGCCAAAGCTGTTTTGGCCCTACTTCTCCTATGGATCACAGGTGTGCACTTCGTTCTGCACTCCTGTGTCCCGATTCTGGAAAGATCACAACTTTAAAGTCGGGATCTACCCGGATGCCTGGATTGGCAGCTGGCTCAGCCTCTTAGTGAGCCACTGAGAGTCTGAGCCACCCATTCCCACTCCCTCCACAGTCCAGGACTCCAGTGAGCACTGGAGGGGCAGAGCAGAGTACTAGTGACTGACAGTCATCATCTTTCTGCTCACTGAAGCCTGAGAACTGAGTGATCAGTGATGTATGATCTCTTGGTTCTCAGTCTTAGAAGTGGCAGGGGACAGATGCAGCATTGGACTGATGCTGCATGCACCTAGGTGTGTATAATGTTTTTTTTTAGAAACCTATACTTCTCTTTTAAATGAACTATGAGCCTTGTGTTCATCGGGTGAAACAGACACCTATGTCATTGTCTTGATAGGAACAAAACATTTGTCAGGTTGGCATTTTTCCAACTGACCACTAATCTATAATCTATATGTAGATTTAGACACTAAAAACAGTCAAAATATGCGCTATTTGACACTGAGCCACTGCTCACTCCAAAATTAAATCAACTAAATTCACAAAGAAATTTCAATTTTTTTATATTTTTTATATTTAACTATACTTGTTGTCTAAGACTGCATTGTCTTAGTTGGATAGAACAAGCCATATTAGAAGCCTTAATATAGATGTTTGCTTGATTGTTCTATATTACTTGAATTATTTGAAATATTACTTTAAGAAGAAAAACCATTCCCCAATAATTAGTTCATGATTTATGATATTCTTATTGAAGCACTTACCAGGTTTAACCACCAGTTTTGTTCCAAAGCCAAAAATCAGCTTCCCATAACTTCCAGTATCACAGTGATACATACTTATGCAATATGTGTTATAGCCAATGCTTACGTTTTATCCATGTTTTAACATGTATACAGCATATTCCTTTTTTTGTCTATTTTTATCTTAATTGTTCTTTGTAATGAAAAAGATAACTGTGATATCTTTCTGCAAATACAACTACAAGGCTAATGAATTTGTATCTCTCGATCATCATTCCATTTTTGATGAATTACTCACTAACTTGTGAAGAACAATTAGAGAGCCAAGCAAATAGCATTTTCAATAAAGCTTCATAAAGGGCAGCATAGCAATTTCCCTACTGACACGTTTCCTTTACCATACATTTACCATCATTAAACATTTAAAACATAAATTTATCACAGAAAGCTATGCAATTTTTAAAATAAATTTAGCAAAATCAGCTGTTGACTAATATTCATTTGCCTTCACATTAATAAATTGTATAGGTATACAAATCACTAAACTGGAAACTGGATGATCAGTAAGTTCCTAAACCTTTTACAGAGATGATTTTCCACTTGTGTTGTGTCTTCACAAGGCAATTAAAAAAAAAAACATTTTAAGCCTGCTAAAATAGACCGTAATACAATTTTACAAAAATGAAATTCATTACTGCCTAAAATGTAAAGGGAGTTATTTGCTATAAGAGCAATTTTAAACCCTCAAAAAGAAATGTAAAAGAAATGTAAATAATAAATGACTGCTTGTTTGACACGAACCTAGGGTGGGGTAAAAAAATGATTGCCATAGCATCAACTTAAACATCCTTAAGAATGGTTACAAATTGGTATCTTTCCAAAAAATATGATAAATATGTAGGAAATGCTTTCATAACATTGAGGTACATTGTTTACTTACTAGGCAAAATTGTCAACTTGGTCCCAGTGGCAAAAATCAGTTTCCAACTGCCACCAGTATTAGCACAGTCATGCGCCCTATTGCATAAAACATGTCTGTTTGATGGCTTGTGTAACTGCATCTATACTTGGCAATTGTAAAGTGACCATATTCATTTATACTTAAATCATTTTATTACTTAGGCTTATTAAAAGAAAAATGAATATTCCAGTGTATTAAAAATTAAAATATATTTATAATGTCTGCTAGGTTTATGGGTGCTTTATGAGTATATTATGTTCTGCTCACTAGAGTTAAAACATTCACCAGCTTACAAAATTAGTTCAATTTTGATTATATTAAAAAAGACAAGGTGATGGACTCACAATAAAGCAGGAAGGACAATTCTGTCTGCCTGGAGTACGCCCCTTTTAGCAGAAAAATATTCTGTTAATAGCAAAAAAATAAGCTATTTTTGAATTTCAATTCAGCTGATAAGGAAATGTAAACAAGCTAGATTTCTCATTAACATCTCAGCCTTCATATGTATGTAATGTAACTTTGATATACTGTTTTGAATAAATATTTTTGCACTATATGTGGTGTATGTGTGAAATGATATGCGTGCCCTTCATAGATATCTATTAAAAATCTCCAATGACACATGTTACACTATATGCTTATTTATTAGGTAAATATAATGATTATGGAAATCATGTTAAATATTTAAATACTAAGGAAAATAACATCATACTTACTTGGCAGGACAGCCAGCTTTGTCCCACTTCCGAATATTAGTCTCTCGCTGGCTCCAGAATAAGCACAGTCAGACACACCAATACACAAACTATACTTCCTAAAGACTATATCCATCCATCATAGTTTGATGATCTCTTTTCCAATTTAATACATTGGCATACAATACACATCATGTATTGCATTTTTGTATACAGAAATATGTTAAAAAAAATACACTGTAATATAGAGTATATTCTTATAAGACCCATATCAAGTATGATTGTATCATTTTTTTGAAAATATAAAGAATAATTACTCTCCACAGTTATTCTATGCCGTATGCACCTCTGCAACTGCTGTTTTCCATTTGATTCCTGGTTAAATATTAAAACAGTGTTCTTTAACTTTAGGCCTTATGCACATGGACAGGAAATATACTGCTTTTAACCACTTGTCGACCGCGTAACGACTATATGTGGAGACAGCGTGGCTCTGTCCCACAAATCGCCGCTTATAGTCAGCGCTCACAGGCACGACGCTAGGGGGCAAGCATGGGCCTCTGGCGCACCCTCGTGCCCACCGCATGCTCCCTGAGCGAGGGTCGCAGTTTGGGCGGGCTTGATGTCCGTCGGCGACCCGCGATCGCCTGTGACAGAGCCAGAACGGAGAACCACCGATGTAAACACGGTGGTTCCCCATTCTGTTAGGCGGCATGTCAGAGATCTACTGATCCCTGTACTCAGGATCAGTTAGATCTTAGGTGCCCCTGGCAGCCCAGCTCCCATACAGTTAGAATACGCCTAGGGAAGACAGTTAACCCCTTCATTGCCCCCTGCAGGTTAACCCCATTCCCTGCCAAAGACATTTATACAATAATCAGTGGATATTTACATTTCTGATCGCTGTATAAATGTCATTGGTCCCAAAAAAGTGTTAAAAATGTCCAACATGTCCGCCCCAATATCACAGTTCTGATAAAAATTGCAGATTGCCGCCATTACTAGTAAAAAAAAAAATTGTAAAAACGCCAGAAATGAATTCTCATGGTTTGTAAACGCGGCAACTTTTTCGCACACCAATCAATAGACGCCGATTGCAATTTTTTTTACCAAAAATATAAGGAAGAATATAGATCGGCCAAAACCAATGAATAAGTTGTTTTTTTTATATATTTTTTTTGGATATGTATTTTAGCAAAAGTAAGAAATATTGCCTAAAAATGCCTCAAACCTATATATGAAGAAGAGCTTACTTGCATAATTTACATGCTTAAACATGCATAAATGCATTCAAATGGCTAGAATAAATTAATATACGCTTCTAAACGCCATATCCCTGTAAACACGCAAAGCGTGTAATTATATGTCAAAACAAGCCGGGTGCATGAGGTCTTACATGCCCAATGTCTGATCTTTGAGATTTCAACAGCTTCAACAATTATTGCCTTAGCCAGTGGCACTCTATGCAGACTCCCAAACATTCCCCATCATCTCTTCTACAATATAAGCCCTAGCTGCCTGTTTATCCTGCTGAAATATATTTCTCAGAAATAATGATATCCAGTAATACAATTGGAGGTTATATTGATCATTTCTAAACTTGGGATTTTAAACCACAGCCATCAGCATCAAACACTGTGATAGTTTGACTTGAAAGATCCAAATTATTTAATCTATTTTTTTAAAATATAGGATGCTATTTTATTTTTGTTTTATCATTAATATTGTCACCACTGTTAGGCATGTTGTTATGTATATTATGCTGTGTGTTATATAGAGCAAAAAAGGAATATAAACTATAAGCAGAAATAGGATTGCAATACAATGTATAAAACGTTTTGTATGAAAAAATGTATGTATAATGACTTACTAGGTTTAATATTTAGCATAGTTCCTGAGCCAAATATCAATTTCCATCCACTAGTACCTGCACACTGATACATGCCATTACACTTCAGCTACCCATTTATGTTAGCTAACAAGGCCATGGTTGGTATACCCTTTTGTAAAAGAGATTTAGTAGTGCAGTTGCAAGTGACCATAGTGTTTTATATTTTTTTTTTATTACTTTTATTTTTACAGCAAATCCTTATCTATAGTAGTTTAAAAGGCTTAATAGTTCATAGGGAATTCTCATTTTAATATAATAAATTAAATGCAAATTCATAGCTGTTTTGTCTATTGGATTGGCTATTTGGTTGATTTTAAAAGAAAAAGTATGGCTAATGCTATTTTGGCCCTACTTCTTCTATGGATCACACATGTTACACTATATGCTGTATTTATTAGGTAAATATAATGACTATGGAAATCAAGTTAAATATTTGAATACTAAAGAAAATAACATCATACTTACTTGGCAGGACAGCCAGCTTTGTCCCACTTCCGAATATTAGTTTCTCGCTGGCTCCATAATAAGCACAGTCAGACACATCAATACACAAACTATACTTCCTAAAGACTATATCCACCCATCATAGTTTGATGATCTCTTTTCCAATTTAAAACACAGAACATCATGTATTGCATTTTTGTATACAGAAATATGTTAAAAAAACATACACTGTAATATGGGAGTTATTCTTATAAGACCCATATTAAGTATGATGGTATCAGTTTATTGAAAATAAAGAATAATTATTCCCTGCAGTTATTCTATGCTGCATGCACCTCCTCAATTGCTGTTTCCCATTTGATTCCTGATTAAATATTAGAAAAAGCGTTCTTTAACTTTAGGCCTTATGCACATTGACAGGAAAATACTGATTTTAAAGGTATTTATGCCTCTAAAAATAGATCTATTTTAGCCAATGTGTCCATGCATGTTGTGACATTCAAATTCATATTTTAGAGCAGCAAAAAATGCCCCAAACCTATATATGAAGAAGAGCTTACTTGTATAATTTACATGCATAAACATGCGTAAATGCATTCTAATGGCTAGAATAAATTAATATTTTAGCCAATAGAATGCGTTTATACACCTAAGCTTGTAAACGCCATATCCCTGTAAACATGCAAATGTGTAGCTACATGTCAAAACAAGCAATTTTTTTATCCTGCCAGCTCCTGGCAGAAAGACCCAGCATGTTTTAATGTTCCCGGGTGCATGAGGTCTTAGATGCCCAATGTCTGATCCTTAAGATTTCAACAGCATCAGCAATTATCAACTTAACCAACAACACTCTATGCAGACTTCCAAACATTCCCCATCATCTCTTATACACTATAAGCCCTAGTTGCCTGTCAATCCTGTTGACCCCTCTGACTTTTGTGCTTCCCAAGTCTGTGCCCTAAAACAAGCATGCATATCAGGGGTTCCAACTTTAGTTGATGCATGCTTATTCTGGTTACTGAGAACATATTGATTCCACAAATAGACAGGCAGCAAGTGTTTTCAGGAGTAGAGGAGTGAGTAGTGGCAGGCCACATATTTCTCTCAATAAGAGAAGCATGTATTTTTTTTTAATTATGTTTTCAAACATTTTGGGGCACATTTATCAAAGTAGGGGAATACACCATCTGGTTTGCCTGTAAACACCTGGAGCGGTTTGGATCAGTAAAGGTAAGAAAGAGCAGGGCACCGATGGGGTAAATTACCCATTTGTCCTTAAAAAATCCCATGGCGAATAATGGGCCTTGCTGGGTCTGTCTTGTCAAATTGACTTGAATTGAATTGCTCCTATAATTAATAAATCATCAAAATACATAAAAAAACAAAGGCATCATTAGGTTCACATTTGCTTTGATTAGGATGTCCTTTTTGGTAACAATCAGCAAGAAAAAAATAATCTGTTTTTTTATATTACCTATCTAAAGTAATGAGAAGAGTGTAAATATTTAGAACCAATAACAATGTCCACACCATATTTTTTGCACAACATAACCAGGAATGCTTACTTGGTTTAACAATCAGCTGAGTTCCTGCTCCAAATATGAGTTTCCAGCCACTTCCAGTATAAGCACAGTCATGAATGCCTATACACAAACCAGGCTTGTGTATATGTGGCTTCTTTATCTGTTTATTTTCTCTGTTTTATAATTAGATATATTAAACCCCTCATCCATCCACTTGATGCATTAACATGACTGAGAGAAATAATGGTATGCCATCAACAGCAATGATGGCTTATTGCTCAGTTTCAACATACTGGTGTTTATCGTATAATTTACGTGATCTTTTGTGTTACTGAATGTTTACAATATAGTTATACACAAAACGTGCATAGAACCTGCGCTAGCAAAAATAAATAAAGATGCAACTGATGTGCACTTGTGTCCTGATACCAAACACTTAATATATAATATAACAATAGTGCAGCGCTCCAATGTTAAAATAATATAGCAATTGTACATTAATAGTCCATAAAGAAGCAGACTAAGTAATCCAAGAAGTCCCAAATGAAAATTAACTTCAGTGATCCCACAGCCATGATGGAAAAAGGAGCCTCAAAGAAAGCCGGGGACACCCTTCACTCTCATAATCATGCCAGAGGGTCCCTTTTAGGGTGGTGAGCCAACAACTTCAGTACTCAAGCTGTAGCAGACTCTGGGGAGCAGACAGGAGGGAACTGCTAGAGCTGAGGTTTTGGAACGGGTCTATGCCTGTACTGCCACGGCTTGAGTGCTGAAGTTGCTGGATCACCACCCTGAAAGGGACCCTCCTGCCTGTTTTGTTGACCACTCTTATCAGGGGGTCACAGTCCTTCCAGTAAGCAGAGCATGAGAGTGAAGGGTGTCACTGGGCTTTCTTTGAGATTCCTATTTCCATCACAGCTGTGGGATCACTGAAGCATATTTTCTTTTGGGACTTCTTGGATTACTTGTTTCTCTATGGACAATTGATGTACAATTGCTTTGATGTGCTATTTTGTACAATTGCTTTATTATTTTAACACAGGAGGGCTGCACTATTGTTATATTTTATTACAATATAGGTATGTTTGGTCCTATTCCCGACCTAAATAACATATTTACCAGATTAAGAAATAATCATAACCACTACTACTCCTTAATGGATGTGTTAAGTATTCTATTGATCTTTGCTAAAACTATTTTCTTCTCTAAAAAAGTAAAGCTTAAAAGTTGATTTTTGCTTAATATTCTGTATAAAGCATTTATTATTTTAATGCTAGTCCCTGACATTTATAATCAATGCTAAATATCTATTAGGAATGCCTTTAAAATCTCAGATTTCAGAAGCACTGGTAGACCAGAGCCATTTTTTTAAACATCTTTTAACACATATATATTGCCCAAACAAGCACTAGATTGATTCTAATTAATATAGACTTGTTACTTACTCGGATAAACAGTCAGCTTTGTGCCTTGGCCAATCATCAACTTCCTGGCACCAATATCATCACAGCAAAATATGCCATTACACTAACTTGTTTATACAAGTTCTTTCTTCTTTATATACATTATTGTCATATAATGTCTTATTATTGAAAAAAAACACTTTTAAATGTATTTCACAAGTTAACACAGTAAAGGATGAAGCACATGGCAGATTGATAAAGTAATACAATACAGTTCCAGTGTGAATATTAAAACTTTTCTTTGTTTGGTCTAGGGTACTTTTGTCAGGTCAAGCTTTTGAGATATATGACTTTTTCAAGTTTGTCTCTTGACAGCTTGTTCTGAATAAATGTACCGATTGACCTTATAATAGGTGACATCACTAAATAGTACTTAAAAGAAAACTCTCATGAGAGAAATGTGACGGCTGTCTTTGCTGACCTTTCCTGTTGAAAATGCTAGCTAACTGGCTGTTAGATGCATTGGCTTCAATATATCAGGTCACTAATCTGGTACAATATAATAATAAGAAAGTATAGCTTTTATTCAAGTTTTACTTGTTGTCCTTGGTCAATGACTGTGAAGTACAAATCCCAGTCACAGACAGGCAACAAGCAGGAGAGCAGTAATTTGGCCGTGCCGCCAATTACTTTTCATTGGTAGCAGAACTTGCACTACAACAAGGGTGTATATAAAACCATCTGAGGGTTTGTTGGAAAATAATAACCATAATTACCCTTTGATAGAAGATTTACCATATACAAAAAACTTTACACAATGAAGCTGATTTTACTAAAGGAGTGGAGATTTTCTATTCACTTGACTCGATAATTTAAGAGAATATTGATTCAACTTAAGTGAAGATTCACAACTCCTTTAGTAAATCAGCCACAATGTTATATATATATATGAACCTGAATGACCCTGCTAATACGCATATAATGATGACACATTGAGATAACAGGGATGTGATGTAGTTCAGGATTTTTTAAACATTGTCAATACTTGACTGCCTGTAACTATTACATTGCATGGGAAATAGCACTGAAGCCAAATTTTTAACTCATTTGGTCAAAAATTGCATATAGCCCTGAGCCCTTTAATTGGGCATTGGTCAACCTGCATTCATTGGTCTATTGCCTTGCATGACAATAAAATAATATAACAGCCTATGTTTCTGATGTCTGTATCACATCCATATTAGTGTTAGGGTAATGTCATGAAGGTAACATACTGAACTCCGATGAAACAGATATACAACTATGTAAAAAAAACGTTTGCATTACCTTAAATACTATTAGGTATGAACACATGCTAGCTTCACTTTGGTAATTAGCTCTTATGACATTTAATTATTCATTAACCACTACCATAGAGCTACATTTTATAGTGTGACCCAGCAGTTCCAGACAAACATCTAATAACATGGTTCGCATATACAATAGCCTTACTAATTGTTTGCACTAAGACCTTCTGCACACAGAACGTTAAAAAAAAAACAGTCTACAAACGTCAGTAGCTTTGTAGTGAGTTTCCAGTGCTTTTCAACGTTATTGCATTAGTGTTTTTGCGTTTTTAAGTATTTTTTTTTGTTTTTTTTTTTCAATGGATCAAAAACGTCCAAAAACGTTGGCGAGCCGCATTTTTGAGTGTTTTTACAGCTGAAAAACATCTCTCTCAGAACCCACTAGTCTTGGATTTTTTACAGCTCAAAAACGTCCCTGCCCAAATCAGTTGATAACAGCCTCTGTGTTCATGGACGCATTGGATAATATGATGGGGAGTTTATTGACTGTAGAAAAAAAACATCTGAAGCAAAAAACAGCAGCTGGAAATCGTCCAAAAATGTCCTGTGTGCATGAGGCCTAATACTACATATTAACTACTCTGTGATGGAAAATAAGGCATACTTACTGGGATTGACAGTCAACACTGTGCCTTGTCCAAAAGTAAGTTTGTAACTACCACTACCATAATCACACAGTGAACCCTCACATAGCAAATACTGCACTTCCCAAATCAATTGACTGGAATGAATATTTTATTTTCAATAGACACATTTAATAATCACAAAATATGTTTTTGTTACCAAGTTTATCACACAAATGTGCATTTAAAGCTAGTCTGGATATTTACTGGACTGCTCGATTAGCAAAGTTGATATTTACATTCCAAAGTATATGTAAATTTCATAAAGTGGTTGCCATGCACATAATTTGGTATTGCTCTTTGCAAAGTAAACATTCTTCAAATCAACCACATTGAATTAAGAATTTGTCTGAGGAGTTTTGTAAAGCGTTGTAGTATTATTTTGCCAAGCTATTTTAGCCCCTTTTAATGTAAAATGTTCTTGGCTAATTTTACCTTTCCAAAAACTTGTAAAGAATGTGATTATTTTGACATACGTACCATTTTTGCTCAATGTTAACCAGAAAAGATAGTCTTCTGAATTATAGAACATGTGATAACTGTTGGCAACTATTAAACAAAATACCACTTGGTGCTGACTGTAATTTGCACACATTTCATGTTTTTATATTAGAAATTACTCAGCGTGAATGAAATTGATACAATTATTTAAAAAATAAAGCAGAAATATTTGCAACCTTGGACAGAAATCACACTCACTTGGCTTAATTACTAATCTTGTTCCACTTCCAAAGAAAACCTTGTAGCCAGTAGTACACAGTGGTTTGTATGTATGCAATAACTACTGTGAAACTACTTGTGATGTGTATAAAGTATTTTCTAAACCAGCCATTCTCAACCAGGGTTCTGTAGGTGTGTCCAGGGGTTTCTTGAGCTGTGGCTGGTTGACCTCCCATCTGATGGGGCCTGCATAGTTCTAAGGTCAATGCCACTTAGCAAAGCCAGCACATGGCACCAATAACCAATTGTTCTACCTGTAAGAGTGCCATTCTCACCACCATTGTAAGGGTTGTATTCTTCCCGCTAACCACCAAGGGGCATTTTTCCCACAGATCTCCAATGTATTGGTATTAGTAGAGATATTCTGAGACCTGCTATCAATTTTAGGGGTTCCTCTGGGGAAAAAAGGCTGAGAAAGGTTGCTCTAAGCCAAAATCACCTATCCTGTGAATAACAATAATATAGAGAGTGCAAAATCTGGTGCAGCTCGGCATGGTAGCCAATAAGCTTCTAACTTCAGCTTATTCGATTAAGCTTTGACGAAAAAAACCCAAGTGCAGAGCTGCACCAGATTTTGAACGCTACAGTTTTAGTAAAAGGAGTTAAGAATGTTCTCTCAAAACTGTGAAGAGTCACTTTAATAACTATCCAATCATGTGCACATAAAATAAACAATACTTTGATTGTCCTTTAAATGGTTGGATAACTGAAATGACTACTTTTTGAGTGATCATTCTCGAATAGCTTAGTAAGTAGCCCCACTATGAGACCAAAAGTAAGAGAAGATGAGAATCGTCTGTTAGGATTTTAACATAGTGAACTCAATATACAACAGAGATAGGGGGTGGATTAATAATGAACTTTGAGGTGTCATATGGTCAAGTATCTTATTGTATGCAGTATGCACTAATGAATTCATAACTTGCGCGAAATGTTTTGTAAAGAGCTCTGTCAAGATTTGCAATGTAATTTTGGCACTTCAATGTAAAACATAATTGGATTTTCAATACAACCATTTGATATCACTGTCATTTTGATAAAAAAAATAACATTTAGACCTAAATTAAAGAAGGTGTGGTAAATGTTGTCTAATTCAAATCCACTCCATTTTGCATCGCTACAAATTATATAATTTTATGTAAAACTGGCATACACTTATCTATGTGTTGGAACCTGTGCTGTCTCAATAAAACAGATATGAATATGTATATTAGAAATTACACTTACTTTGTTTAACTACTAATCTAGTTCCACTTCCAAAGATGAACTTCAAGCCAGTAGTACACAGTGCTTTGTATATATACAATAACTTCTGTGACTTATGATGTGTATACAGCATGTAAACAGTTAACCTTCAATATGAAACTGTCTAAACCTTCTATCTCATTGATAGCAATAATATATATAAGATAAAAAAGTATTATTATTTCTTCTGCTAGGGTTTTGACAGAGTAGATATAGGGGGAGGGACTTTTATAAGATCACAAATATTAGCGCATTTAATGACACTTTGTTCGCTTTAAACATTTGATTATGCTCAAAAAAGTCATTTTTTAAAGTAGTATTAAACCCAAAACCAAAAATGTAATATATTGCGGCTTTACCAATCATTAGATGTGGTGGCTGCATTTGTTTTCTTTTTTATGCTTTTTTCCCTCTGCTTTCACCTGGTGATCTGGCCAGTTACACACCTGATGTGTTAGAGTTAGGACAGCAGCATTGTTAGTCTGTGGGGAAGGAAGTTATTTGATATACATGTAGATTTAGATACACTAACACATTGTAACCAAACTTCATCTCACACATAACACAAGCACTTACAGCAACAATTGTTCTTTCTTTTGGGGATAAAGGTTTACATACAATAAAAGCTGATCATTGTACGCTCTCCTGTTGGTGGTACATGATTTGCTTCAACCCTCTAATTGCTACACCTGAAGGGCAACTTGTTCTGTTGAAAAACAACAGACTTACTGGCAGAATCACTGTGTGAAGAAAACTTAAAAAGAGAACTCACGTCAAAGAATTGGCAAGCTGCAGAATAATAAATGTTTGCTTTTGGGTTTAATACTGATTTAAATCATTACAAACACTTTATTATGAACTGTGAAATATTTCCACATTCTGCTGTCTATATTTGATCATGATATAGACATTCTCTAATCACATAAATGATACCGAAATATAAAATAAGATTAAAATATGTCTATAACTACAGATATTAGCAAGACTTCCAGTCTTCTCAAACAACTGTTTTTCTATTCCTGTAAATATTGTATACATAAAGAAGAGCTTTAATCTGATGTTATATAATAAACATAGCAATGTACTTACTAGGCAGTACTGTTAACAGGGTTCCTGTTCCAAATATTACTTTGTCGGCATAATTTGCACACTGATATACATCCTGACAAATACCTTAAGGGTTCTTTCCTCTGTATACAAAATGCTGGCAGTCTGCTATATCTCAAGGTAAGGGTGCACAGCAATATCATGTCTTATAGATAAAAATTGTCTCTTAGATTATTGAACAAAGCAAATCTGTGTCCACTTCAGTAATCCATATAAGGTACAATCCTGTATTAAAATATCCCTTACATGTGATTGGGTGTTCAACGTGAATGCAGCCTTATATTATTCATCACTAACTGTGTGAAAATTCACCACTCCATTGGTTAATCCACCCCATCACTTGTTTCTCTATCTTTCATTTTTTTTATATCCATCATTCTAACTCTGTCATCATTTCTGTTGTGCATATAAAATACTATTAAGCATACAAATTCACATGCAGATTATGCTTGTAAAATTACAACACCACAGTAATAAGGATACATTGTGTATATATACATCTATACATATCTTTTCAACACACACATGCCTCTATGAGCACATTGTGCCAAACAGCTAGATACATATAACATGCAGTATGTTTTATAAACATGCATAAAGTCTGAAATACATGCTGAGGTTGATTTACTAAAACTGGGGGGGTGCAAAATCTGGTGCAGCTCTGGTGCAAACCAATCAACTTTCCAACCAACCAATTGAACAAGCTGAAGTTAGAAGCTGATTGGCTACCATGCACAGCTGCACCAGACTTTGCATTCTCCAGTTTTAGTAAATGAACCCCAGTGTTATGGATGTTCATAGAACTGTAATCTGCAGTAAAAAGGCAGTAGTCTTTACCAGTTGCTACTTATACAATTAGATATTGTGCAGAAATAGTTACACATTAGCGCTATTGATCTATATACAGCGATCTTTTTTAAAAAGGTTATGACATGGGTCAAGATTTGCATCACTCTGATTCATCCTGAGTGGTTTGCAGGACTACTTTAGGAACAAAATGGACTATATATATATATATATATATATATATATATATATATATAAATATATACAGTACCTCACAAAAGTGAGTACACCCCTCACATTTTTGTAAATATTTTATTATAGCTTTTCATGTGACAACACTGAAGAAATGACACTTTGCTACAATGTAAAGTAGTGAGTGTACAGCTTGTATAACAGTGTAAATTTGCTGTCTTCTCAAAATAACTCATCACACAGCCATTAATGTCTAAACTGCTGGCAACAAAAGTGAGTACACCCCTAAGTGAAAATGTCCAAATTGGGCCCAAAGTGTCAATATTTTGAGTGGCCATCATTATTTTCCAGCACTGCCTTAACCCTCTTGGGCATCGAGTTCACCAGAGCTTCACAGGTTGCCACTGGAGTCCTCTTCCACTCCTCCATGACGACATCATGGAGCTGGTGAATGTTAGAGACCTTGAGCTCCTCCACCTTCCGTTTGAGGATGCTGCACAGATGCTCAATAGGGTTTAGGTCTTTACCATCAGCTTTTTTAGCAAGACAGTGGTCAACTTGGAGGAGTGTTTGGGGTTGTTATCATGTTGGAATACTGCCCTGTGGCCCAGTCTCCGAAGGGAGGGGATCATGCTCTGCTTCACTATGTCACAGTACATGTTGGCATTCATGGTTTCCTCAGTAAACTTTAGCTCTCCAGTGCCTGCAGCACTCATGCAGCCCCAGACCATGACACTCCCACCACCATGCTTGACTGTAGGCAAGACACACTTGTCTTTGCACTCCTCACTTGGTTGCTGCCAAACACGCTTGACACAATTTGAACCAAATAAGTTTATCTTGGTCTCATCAGACCACAGGACATGGTTCCAGTAATCCATGTCCTTAGTCTGCTTGTCTTCATCAAACTGTTTGTGGGCTTTCTTGTGCATCATCTTTAGAAGAGGCTTCCTTCTCTCTGGATAAAAAAAGAAGAGGCTTCCTTCTGGGACAACAGCCATGCAGACCAATTTGATGCAGTGTGCAGTGTATGGTCTGAGCACTGACAGGCTGACCCCCCACCCCTTCAACCTCTGCAGCAATGCTGGCAGCACTCATACGTCTATTTCCCAAAGGCAACCTCTGCATATGATGCTGAGTACGTGCACTCAACTTTTTTGGTTGACCATGGCAAGGCCTTTTATGAGTGGAACCTGTCCTGTTAAACCACTATATGGTCTTGGCCACCATGCTGCAGCTCAGTTTCAGGATCTTGGCAATCTTCTTATAACCTAGGCCATCTTTATTTAGAGCAACAATTCTTTTTTTTCAGATCATCAGAGAGTTCTCTGCCATGAGGTGCTATGTTGAACTTCCAGTGACCAGTATGAGAGAGTGAGAGCACTAACACCAAATTTAACACAACTGCTCCCCATTCACACCTGAGACCTTGTAATACTGTTTCCAGCCATTTTGACATTAATGGCTGTGTGTTGAGTTATTTTGAGTGGACAGCAAATTTACACTGTTATACAAGCTGTACACTCACTACTTTACATTGTAGCAAAGTTTCATTTCTTCAGTGTTGTCACATAAAAAGATACAATAAATATTAACAAAAATGTGAGGGGCGTACTCACTTTTGTGAAATACTGTATATATATATATAGTATGTAATAACAGCACACAAAAAAATGCTTACTTGGAATGACATGCAGTTGTGTTCCAGCTCCAAATGTTAACTTTCCCCAACCAGAGCCACTTTTCCCACATCAGCCACCCGCTCTACATTAAACCCTTGTGTACTGCAGAGCCACATCTGCTGGGGATTGTGTACGCATGAAAACCTCTTTATTAAAGTACTAAAGTTATCATTTAAACATATTTATAAATGGTTGACTTCAAATGCATATACTATGTGTACATACTATTTCACTTGTACTCATTGATAACACTTCAGGGATAAACAATTTCAAATCCCATTAAAACTGCTAAAACAGTATGTTATTATTCCAGGGATAAGCCATACATATATGCAAACCATATAAATGTACACTAATTTAAACAGCATAGCTATCATCATAATCCATATAATCCACCACACCACTATACTGTATAAATGTGCAAAAATGAATGAATACATTGTATATCATCCATTAGTACCTATTCATATAATGAAGTATATGACTGACTGGATGGGCCTGGGTAAATCTACTAATATGAAAAATTGAGTTTGCTTTAGCTATCAATGGTATAGTTTCCAGTTCACAAATTATTTAAAGTCACAGACTATAATTAATAATAACTCAGACTTACTTGGTCTTACATCAAGCTTGGTTCCTTTCCCAAATATAAGCTTACTGACACCAATATTATCACAATGGTAGAGTGCATTGCGAAAACTTTCTGATCCCTGTTATAGTTTAATGGTGTACTGTATAAAAGCATCTAAACGCTTCATATATTCAAATATAGTCTTTATTGATGATCAGTGATCATGAGTGTCACATGAAGTATAATAGAGGAACAAATATCGTATATGCATATCTTTGGAGCATAAAAGTGCTAATTTACTTTGACCTGCCACATCAAAGACGTTTTTTGAAAAGTAACAAGCAAACAAATTAATATAGGAGCAAAATCAATTGTTTAATGCTTTTCTACTAAAGAGCTGGTCATCCTAGACTAGATGTCGGGTTCCTAGATGTAGCCACATTAAAAGGAAGGTCTCATGCATCTTTGAGATTGTATATTTAACATTCTGCAGAAATCCAAAGGATGACTGGGATCCCTTATGTTGCAGAAGTGAGACTCAATGCTTCTAATGAGGCAAAGCTGGGAACTCTGTTGGGGATATTTCTCCACTGAAGTCAAAAGAAATATTATATTCCACTTCAGTAAGTCAGCTGACCACAATCTACCCATAACTGAAATAGCAGCACTGTGCGAGCTGACCCTTAACCCATTAAGGTAATTGTTCTACATGAACACAGATTAGTTGGTTGAGCAAAACTTCAGTAAATAAGCTCAAAAGAGGAAATAACACTAACATTGTACATTAAATACACATATATATATGTATTTATAACATTTTGTACAATAACAAACTACAAAATTCATTGTAGTTGATTTTAGATTTAGTGTGTTCAGCCTCTTATAGCAGATGTGTTATTATGTGCTCTCCAATTCTATGTTGTCACTTTTTCCAAAACATATTAAAAAGTTCTTTGCAATGAATTATCTATAGAGAATAAAAAGGCTGTCATATTTGGTTGAATTCAAGGAAATTTCTAAAGTTAAAAATACTTACTTGGATTAATTTTCAGTTGCGTCCCTTGTCCAAAGATGAGTTTTCCATAGCCAGCCCCAGTAGTACACCAAGGTTTATGGCTCTACACTAACCTTCACATGTACATAGCATACACTGAATGTTACAAAGAACTGCTACTAAAGGTGCACTATATAGATAGTATATGCATTACTCTAATATTATGGAACACATTAGGGAATTATTGTTGTAAAATGCAGTTCACATATTCTTTAAGTATAGGATACTTACTTGAAACCACTGTTAATTGTGTTCCATGACCAAAAACTAAATTGTAGTTGCTGCTAGTGGCACTGTATGTCATTGTAAATCAAAAACACAGCTGACTACCTGTGTACACATACTAGACAGTAATGTGTTACCCATGGAAGAACGGAATGGGGGGGGGGATTAACACTTACAGCTTATACTGGATGTGTAGACAGTTGTCAGGGAAATACTCAATCCCTATTACTAACAGTAGACAAAGATAATGGGGTCACAGGCACTATGGAAGCATTCAAAACATCTTATTTTTAGTAAAAAAAATACAGTTTACCAAATTTACTTAAACCCCATTAGACTGTTTCTCCACTTACACTAACATTAAAACAGAGCTGCCCTTACAAAACCTGAAATGGACAAACCTTGAAGTCTCCAGACTGTAAGACTTCAATATACAATGCCAGCTTCATAAATGCAAGATTGGTGTACATGGATAGTGCTATCCATTTATAGCAATCTGTTTTTATCTACACCCAAGTATGCAGCAGGGTTATGTGTAAATAATTCAGAGAATCATATAAACAATGACAATACAAAGTAGCTTGTACTGCACTGTATAGGGCAAAATGATACTGCCACGAGGCAAACATAGGGAAAGTCTATTGGAACATGTACATCTAAGTTGCTTAAGTGCACATGTGCATGTAAATGGAGCAGGGTGAAGGGTACATGTATGGATACCTCCAGCTACAGTTTAAGAGAACAAAACTAAGGCTTCATAACACCTATATCAGTCATTTGGTACTCATAGGTATTAGATTGCCCAAATTAGGTGAGACTTGTCTTATGTCTGTGGCCATCTTAACATGCATCACTAAAATTATTTTCACGCAACTGCCATAACATGCTGTTTACACATAAACACATTAACTAAACATTTAATTTTACATGTAAAATTGGAGACAGCTTAAAACGACAATGAGACGGATTATTTATGAACATTGTAAGTACTAAGAGTTGGAATCTTGTCTTTTCAAAAAACTGTGTTTGGCAGGCTTTAGGTTCAATTTTTCCATTTAACACTTCTTTATATTTTATGCCATTTTTATCTATCATATTACCCATATAATATAACACTAAGACTATATGTAGCAACAAAAAAGACACTTACTAGGTATAACAGTAAGCTTTGTGCCTTGACCAAAGACATACTTCCAGCTGCCAGTATTAACACAGTCATAAACCCCAATACATAAACCAGTAATTAAACCTTCATGTACAGGGGATTTCACTAACTAATATAATGTATTCATGTATATCTCTTCATACAGATACAGTTACTGCATTATCACAATTAGATATTATATGAGGGGGATGTATTAAAACTGGAGCAGTTGTGCATGGCAACCATTTAACTTTTATCCTTCCTTCACAAAGCTTAACGGAACAAGCTCAAGATAGAAATTATTGGCTGTCTGCAGGTCCAGATTCTGTCTATTCCAGCCTTGATAAATTCACGCATTGTGGTTATATTACATGGAGTTGATTTACTAATGGAGTTGATTTCACCCTAGCCTCTTCCAACATCTAGTCAGATTCAGGAGAAATCTGTATTTGTTCTAATTCCCATAAAGATCACACAGGCTCAGTTGAAAGATGTTTCCTTTAGTAAATCATCACCCAAACTGAATTTTATCTGAAACTTTAAAAGTATGCATTTCTTAAGATTGCTTATTTTTGCCAAAGGCTATTCATAATAGTTGTCAGCATTTGTTATTATTATTATATTTATTATTATTATTACATAGTGGTCTGATAGACCGAACCTCATATTAAAGGTACATGTTGTAGGTGTCTTACTTGGCATAACAGTTAGGGTGGTCCCAGCTCCGAATATTAGCTTGTCGTTGCCTCCATAAGCACACTGCTATATCTCACTACAATAACACATTTGCTATGTAAACACTGGCAACCAGGTAATGAAAGGAATCATACAAAAAGACTTAAGTACATCTACAACATATACAATGTATCTGAGCTTGGTACAAAATAGAAAATATATTTATATAGAAATAAATGTAGCAGTAAATTGTGTTTATAAATGCTTCTAGTAGATAAAGCACAACCTACTGTATACACATTATAGCTAACCTAACAATTCCAGGTTTTCTGAACTTATTTATTACCTAAAGCATGGAGTATATTAATATAAATAAAGTAATATATAGACTTACTTGGTCTAACAAGGAGTTTGGTCCCTTCTCCAAATGTAAGTTTTGAGATGCCAAAACTATAATCACAGTGCTAAATACCATTGCAAAAATACAAGCTACACAAATACACATGACATGAAGGGCATATAAAAGTACATAGTAAACATTATTAAATACTTTAAAAACGATATATTGTAGTGTAGGGATACAACTAAACATCCATAGCGATAATCTTAAAGTTGTCATTCTGCACCACATCCTTATTTTAATCATGTAAAACTGTACATTTTGCACCGTACTGGAGTTCTATGTATAAAAAGTGTACTGTGAGACCTGAGTGCACACAAAATATTTTGTGCAATAACTTTTTCAGCACACTGCATTAAACCGGACCCTGGTTTCAGCACTTGGGACACGGAAGCTGTACTGCCTAGCCTCCTAAATAGCTCCTCAGGCTGCTAATAAGAGTGTTGCATTAATACTAGCATCTAGCATTTACCTAATCCTAGGGCACAGTAGACTTGTAACTTTAGGCGCCAGAGGCAAAAAATACAGCTTTCCCTGTATAGTTAATCATCACAATTATTTTCCATGTTGTAGAAATAATAATTTCATACAAGAATTGGGAATATCCTAACGGAGGGATTATGATTTGGACATCAAAGGTTATGCACTTAGAGAATCCAGTGACTGAAATTCAGCTCTGCACAGGTGCAAAACCTTGGACTGATCATAGACATTGGAGGGCCATCTGACCAAATGGTCAGCAGGTACATAGAGACGTGCTCAGATTATCTGAGGGGCATGTAGAAGCCACTGCCAGACACTTCTGGTGTGAATTTGTCTTGGAGGAAACAATAGTAATCACTCCAACAAAAATGATCACAATCTTTCCCCAGATCCCTCAGCTGGGGTTGTCAGGAACAGTCCATAGACATAGTATTAATTGTCAGACAGTCTAGAAGAAACCAGCTGCTGTGGTAAATGGTTTCCTGTTTGCCTTTCTCTAATAGTATGCAAAATTTGTGTTTTCTCTGCATCATTCAATAGAATGGTAAAAGTAAACCAGTTCTGCCATTGCTGACCTCTAAGAATGCTGATTGCGTGACTGTCTCTAGTACTTTCTGAGTCACTAGTTCAGAACAAGAATAAGGATTAGAAACGTCTGCATGTGTTTCTAGGTCAGGTACTCCGAAAGTATTGAAGGCTATGGATTAATATTATCAGCCAGGCAAAACCATGTTCACACTTTCACTTTCGAAGAACTGAAAATGCAGTGATGTATAGAAAACTGGAACGCATCTCTGAGATAAATTAGGCACATTATTCTAAAGTCTAGTTGGTTGCTATGGATTACTACACTTTGCCCATTATAATTATCCTTTGAAGTGTCTTATGCCAAAGCCCTGTTCTGTGTGGGTCAGCCATGTTCAGTATTCAAAGCAGATTTTATTTAGATCTAATATGCATCCCAATGTTTAAACTAGATTTAAAATACTTAAGAATAAATGTAAATGATATCAATTATATTCCAAATTCTCAGAAACACAAATGCTATATGAATGCCAGAAACTACATACTTACTTGGGATTACAGTTAATTTGGTCCCACTGCCGAATGTGAACTTAACATTATTTGTACACAGTGTGTCACCTCTTAACAAAGAGTGGCTGTGTTAAGTTACATGGATGACATTAAGAAATTTAGCATGTTTAACATCATACACATGCTTAGTAACTATACATTTTATTAGCTAATAATTGGAGCAACCAGAAATCACATGGCCTTTTGACCAATTTTCATTTTCGCTGGTTAACTATTCTTTTACATATTTTTTACTACTCAGGGCAGAACAACATTGCTTATGTATACTATTGTACTACATACGTATAAATGTTTAAACATATTTGCTTTTCATCTAAATCACCCACACAACGCCAAAAAGTCTATGTTAACAAGACCATATTTACACAATAGGTAAAGCAAAAGAAGGTGCCCATGCACTATAGTAGGCGGCTGCCATACATACACATAGATAGAGGACTGGATATATAGAATCTAAAAATATATGTTTGCAACAACTTCATAACTGATAGGTGGAGTAATCATAGGACTTAACTTTTCACCCCGCATAGTAAATATCAGAAGGCTATGAGTGTATACTGATTATCAACAGGCAGAGATTATTATGCTATAAGACTGGCAATAAAATTGCATACACATTTATAAACAATAAATGAATATCAGCCTAAGCCACAGAGAAAAACTTACGTGGTATAACTTGTAGTCTAGTGCCAACTCCAAATATGAGCTTGTTCCCGGTATTAGCACACAGTGCTTCATGTAATATCAACAACCCAGCCAGGATATCACATAACAGTTGTGTGCACCTTGTGTCGTGTACTACTATTTCAACAGTGGTCTTTTTAAAAAAATAATCAATATTTAATATTTGAATTATTTGATAGATGGGGAGTTTATTTTATTTACCCTTTCTGAGTGTGGTATTGTCACTGATATTCCCAAAACAATAGATGTTTAGGGTTTTGATATAGGCAACCACTTATTCATTTTCAAAAATTACATTTAGATGCAGAGTAGAGATAGCAATTTTTAATTAATGTATCTGTGTATATTCACAAATATATCTACACCCATGTTTACTCTGCACTTAACTCTGCCAAATTGCATTTTACTGGAACTGGTGACTATTATTTAAAATATCTTGGATCATTGCAAATGATCCAACAACAAATGTCAGGACAACTTTTCAACTTTCCATTTAAAGTAGTTGATTAGGGGAAATATATATAACAGCATGTGTATTTCAGACAACATATTTGTATTAGTAGTTCCTGGCACTAAAATGAGTGAAAAGTCTTCTTTATTTATTAGAAACCACTCATAGAAGGTAGTGGAGTTGGTCAGATCTGGCCAAGCAATGTACAGAGACCCTCATTATTGATGAACAGAAGAATTTGAGAACTGGAAACCAATAGGAAATACAGTAAGTGCACTACTACTAAGAGTACTACGAGTTCCGTTCCAGGAAATCATTCAAGTCCAACTTATTTGTAAGTCCAATAAAGATCATGCAAGTTGAACATTCATATGTAGGGGACTTACTGTATAGTTAAACTTTTGTTTTTTTTCATAAATGCACTCACTTATCCTGTATTGGAAAAACATTACTATATAAATATATAAATTATTGAATTTAAATCATGGGTTTGAAATTATATGTGATGCTATGTTTTAAAACAAATGCACAGTAGGACTACTAAAATGACAGAATATGCACTTACTTGGGGTTACGGTGACCTTTGTTCCTGCTCCAAAGATCAGTTTGGTGTAACCAGTATTAGCACAGTGTTAGATGGCAGCTCAAAAATGTAGCAAAACTTCTAGCAGGAACTGTACTCACTATTGAGTGGCAGGTCTTAAAAATATATATATAAATGCTCTTTAGGCCCAGTAAGTTATAAATTACTCTTAATTTTGTAAGAAAAAAACATACAGTATTATTATGTTTTTTTATGTATACATATACAATACTAAACCTTATAAAACTGAATATTAAATCTTGACGATTCGTCAAAACATCTTACTGGCATAAATATAATTTAAATATATATATATACATACTTATAATTTAAAGAAATAGTAGAGATAAATTCTGCTGGAATGATATCACAAATGCTAAAAGAAAATAGGATTTACTGATATGCACTTAGCCTCTAGTCCATTTGAGTTAATTCAAGAAAAATTTGCTTTATATATATTCAGAAATAATATCAAAAATATAAAAACTAATTCTGACAGTTCATTCACACACTTCTTGATTTTTCATGTGTATAGGAAGTTATACTTGATGTGATACATGACACACTATATATAAGATGAGCAGAATTAGCTGAATATACATTTCACCTACCTAACAGGCTGATGAGGAAAAGAATATATCGCTAAACATGAGCTTTCAGTACAATTGGCTCATGACTATTAAATGAGTACAGTCACTTAGCTTAGTAAATAATGTGAAGCTATGCTGCTTTCTGTGCTGGCAAAAACTTTTATCTCTCCTGCACACAAAATGATGTGCAAAGTGAACACAGCTTCACTTTGTTTACTAATATTCACTTTGAAAAATAAAGTTACACAGTTGATCAGAATCTGCTCCTTTAGAAAATGAATCCCAAAATGTTTCATCTCTATTTGGCTTTACAACGAGTGTTGTTCCTGGCCCAAACTGCAGTTTATTTGTGTTTCCAAGGCCCAGTGAGATGTGCTTTTACAATAAAGTGGTTAGTATAAATTTTATTTGAATGAAGATCCCAATATATCATATGGGTGCTCCCAAAATATCAACATCTCATATGCATAATTTAACATGAATGCCTGATTCTTGTCTTGATAGAGAAAGCAGTTGGATGACAAGAAAATATATGGGCTGTAATTTACTGGAGGTGTAATTTTAACAGTGGCACAGGGAGTACTGGGCTGAATTATTATCCCAATAAATATAACATTGGGTGAATATTCACTTCAATTGGGAAATTATGTGCAGATTAAATGAGTAAACAGGTATCTACTCTGATGTGATTGAATATTGTGAAGATTCTCAACTCCTTTAGTAAATTGGCCTCCATTTTTCATGTGCGAAGGAATTAAATAGTATAATATGTTCCTGTGTTTTCAAGGATGTTTCCATGCTGCCAAACAAAGTGGCCAGTTTGTAAATTAAGTGAAAAAACTGTCAGGAGATATAGTATTACACACTGTGCACACATTATTTATTAGTTGCACATACAGTTACATTTTTGATTGAGCTTTAAGACTATTATAGTCACTCATTGATAATTCCCTTTTTATTTATTGCCCACTGGTGAGGGTCCTGTACTGTTACTATTTTTGAATAAAATCAGAACAGATGCTATTGTCCATTCACATTTATGGAGGGGGGTGTAGAATCTGTAGGGGTTAGTGAGTTAAAATAATAAAAGTTATATCCTGTATCAGGAGGTTCAATAAATATATTGTGAACTAGAATACCTTTATAAAATGTAGAAAATAACAAATCCTAAAATACAGTTCCAAAGCCAGCTTGTTGGATACTCCACAACAGGCATATACAAAGGGTAGTTTTCTTAGAATAACTGACTTTCTCTTAAAATGCAATAACTTTTCTCTTGAACCTCTCTCCAAGAATGCAATAACATGCAGTTGAAATCTTCTAACATGACAAATATAATTTTATAAGTCTGATATGTTCTATATAGAAAATAGACCGCACTTACTTGGTAAAACCTCTAGCTTTGTTCCACTCCCAAATGTAAGTTTAAAGTTGTTATTGGCACACTGATACATAACACAACAAAAATATTACCATTTTATGTACTACTCTCAGCACTCTCTCTTCTTTTTTACATATGATTTTTGGGAAAATGTGTTTTATTTTATTCAGTGTGCTACTTATTGTATGGCAAATATATACTTTTAATTTCAAGGTAAACTATGTGACAGGGTTTGTAAAACATAGTTTTACAATATTTTTTATTACCTAAGTTTCATACTACTAGAACATTTAAAGGATCAGTAAATTATATTCTAAGCTAACCAATCGTACACTCATCTATCATCTTCAGATGAGGATAGGAATGGTTTACTGAGGTATCTTCAGAAAAGCAAATCTGAGCTTACTTTATGTGTGGAAATGGGAAATTCCCTTTAATCTATATAATAATCCTGTAGTTTATAGTTTGGAAAACCTTTACTGAATTACTTACTACTTTTAAAGATACACAATAATAAAAAAGAACAATCAAATGGCTTGACTTTCTTCAGTGTACCACTGATAGCTACATGACATAATTTATTTTTATGTAATAAACACTTTGCTGTAAAGGTCAAAGCATCTTTCACTTACTTGGCATTACAGACAAGACTGTTCCTCTTCCAAATATGAGTTTGTTATAGTTCCCAGTACCACACAGTGACAAGTTTGTTAACAAAAACCAGATGTACCTATAGAACTAGCAGCACATGTGTTTTTTCTAATTTGCCTTGTATGGGACTTACTAGGCTAAGTGTCCATTCACTACATGAACAGCCCCTCTCCTTAAGTAAATTAATCCCACAGGGTCTTACATGGATGGTTTCATTGTTGACATGTGCCTTGTGTCATGTATCAATGTTTTTGTTAAAGTGCACCAAACTTTAACATTACATTTTTTTTTTGGTCCCTTATGGTCTGTTAAATCTACCATTAAAAGTATTTTCTTATGTCTGTTTCACAAGTGCAAACAAAAAAAAGTTGTTTGTCCAACCAGAAATAATTTAAGCTTATAACTTCCTGTCCTCTCTTCTTCTTTGGATCAGTTAGCATTGTTCCCAGCCATCTTTATTGACTTTAAAACATCTCCTTCTATATTATGGAGAGAGGGAGCTGTTATATAGTCCTAACACATTCCTTTCCTAGGGTGACAATGCAATTCTCCTAGATACAGTATGGTTGTCACCCTAGAACAGGAAGCGTGTTCCTGCCATGATCACCAATAAAGAAGAAAAGGTGAGAAAGAAAACACATTCAGTTGCCACATCTAATGAATAGTAAGCTGCAATAAATTCAGTTTTCATACTTGGGTTTAAATAAACTTTAGGATCTCCATGTTGTGCATGATATCACACCAGGCACGGGACAGAAAATAACTTCCTGTGCAGAAAGCTGTCCTGACAATATTTTCAGCAACAGTGGCAAGTATGTGCTAGTTGTCCCTGAGGACCAAAACAAAATGAAAAAAAAAAACAGGCTGACAGGCTAGCTTAGTGCATATATAAGAGATACCTATAAGCTTTTTTCTTCTTGACAATGAGCCACATCTTGTAGATGCAATTTGTCATTCAGACTCTATATACACATTCCTGCAATGCCATGATATAATTATCTATCTGAAATAAATACTTTCAACACATATTTCAATGCATTATGCGTTAGGTAAGGTCCGAAAATGTCAATGAAAAAAAGTCAAATCAAATCACATATTGCTTATAATTTTACAGCTGAATATGAATCGAATATGAACAAAACAACTTACTGGGAATGATAGACAGTCGTGTCCCTGAACCAAAGATGTATTTGTAGTTATTATTATCACAGTAACAACACTCTTAACAAAAACTACTGTTCTTTAAGTGGCACAATTTCAGAATTCTTTAACTATGCATACAGGTTGTCTGAAAGTGGCCTCAGATTTTATAAGCAGACGCTAAGTCGAGTCTTTTTTTAAGATATAAGTAGGTCCAGAACAAAAATCACTTTAGTGGGAACCTGAATGTCATAATAATAATTATTTTTTGGAGGTTCGCAGTAAAAAAAAAAACATTAATATCATAGCTATATTAGGATTAAGTTAGCGTTATTTTAGTTTCATTAGGAAGATATTTAATGTTTTGATGGCAAATTAGGGTGCAATTGATTTCATAAACTGATAACTGAAAGCCTTTAAACAAAGGGTTTTTATTTTACCTCTAGAGCAGCAGTATACTAAGGTATAAGCTTCTATACAACCTTAAAAGCACTAGTTAATACACATTAGCGGGTGAAAAAATATTTGTAATTAATGTAAGTTGACTTACTTTTTATCACTGCTAGCTTAGTGCCACTGCCAAATTTGAGTTTATAGTTATTTGCAGTAGCCACAATATGCTACTCCTTAGCAAAAAATCCATTATTGTCAGGAAACAAATAGAAGTGGCACTATTAATGTTTATACTTCAAATTTGTCTGAATTAATAAAGATTTCACTGTCCTTTATACTTTTTCTATCTATAATAATAAGAAATATTTGCAGGTAATGTATCTATGAAATCTGAGACATAAAACACAAGAACTTGTGTTATAATATTTGCCATATCACAATGTTATTGTGCATATTTAGTCACTGGATGGTGGAGACTTCAAACATCCTGATAATCTTTGCTGTCTAATATACAAACACCAAGGGTCCAATCACATGTAGATAAATCAGAGAAAAAAATATCCTGGACATTATAGAGATGTTATGAACACAGATTCACATTATCACACTAATGCAATGCTACATAGAACATGATAACTGATAAGTAAATAAATATTTTGATGAAAAACACATTTCCAGAGTATATTCAAATGCGAGTTATGATTATTTGAAATAATATAATTGTGTTTTGCCTGCCTATGTATGTACTGTTTTTGAACAAATACTCACTTGGAAGGACAGTAAGCATGGTTCCTTTTCCAAAAATGAGTTTGCTGAATCCTGACGTAGTCACATTGCTCTATGTCTTAACAAAAATGAAGACACTTTCTTTAAACTAATTACTAAAACCAATGCTGTAAATATGAACATTACTGTGATCCTAAAGGTATACCTACATTTTTATATACTGTACTTTCATTAATTATGAATAAAAAAACACAAATGGTACTTACGTGGTACCACAGTAAGCATGGTCCCTTTTCCAAATATGAGCTTATCAACACCAGATGTAGTCACAGTGCTCAAAGCCTTAGCAAAAACAATAAGGTTGAGAACGTTCACACAATAAATTGTGCGAATATTCACTTCAATTATCCAATCATGCACAAATGAAATAATGAAACAGTGATGTGGTTTTCCAAAGATTGGACAATAAAGTAAATGTTCACACAGTTTATTATGTGAATATTCTCAACTCTTTTAAAATTAGCCCTCATGTTGCATTCTATCACCTCATTTATTTTCCCATCACTTCAATAATGCCATTATTTAGATTTCTGCAGGGTTAATGCTACATTTCTTAATATGTTTAATTCAACATTTGACCCTATTTGTTTAAAAATTGCATCCATTATTTATTTCTATCACATTGCAACATTGTTATCAGTTTGCAGGTTCTATGTCTACAGCACTGCACAGATAGTACAACAATGATTTCTAAATTTCAGATTAGTTGTCATAGGATATGTAGGGTTACACCAGTCATCATTATTCTGTAGAAATTAAAATGATTCGACACAATGTAATTGGAAAGAAACTACTGCTGTTGTCTATCTCTGAACATTCAACCGCACAGACCGAAGCATTCATTCCAGCCACAAAATGTAGATGAATGGGATCTTGTACAATAAATATATCATGTATATAGCAGGCTGTACTGTATTTCTATCCAACTTCATTATTTTGCTACTACATATGTATTAAAAGGTGAATATTGGCCAGCTGTGATATTTATTCAAACATTTTGCAGTGTCAGAATTTCTGTTTGTGAGACTGATACTATTTTAAGTACAGACAGAAGTATTACATTTACTAACTTACTTGGAATGACAGTAAGCCGAGTGCCTCCTCCAAATACAAGTTTTCTAGCAGCACCAGTATTAACACACCAGCTCAACCCTTTGCATTATCCTCTAGCTAGAGGCTATGTAATGGCACAATCATACTGAGAGATTGTCAGTTCACAAACCCATCTTACTATCTTCTGAAATTTTCTTTTTGCTTTGTATATTTTTGACAAATTTTGTTTAACTTACTATGAAAAATTACTTTTTACATTTTTTATATGTCAGTCACAATATATAATTTTGTATTGTTTGCCATAATGCACAATATGTGATAATGAAATCTTATTTGCTTTGCAGAGCTGGCCTCTGAAAATCTGATATACTAGTACTGTAAATATATGAAAAAGGGAATATTGGATTAGTACTGCTTTTTGCAATTATTTATTGAATAACCTGGAAAAATAAATAAACAAATAAATAAGTACAATGCCTTATTTACTTACTTGGAGTCACTGTTAGCTTAGTGTCACTGCCAAATATGAGTTTGTTGGTATTTGTACCAGCCATAGTGTAGTATTCCTTTGCAAAGGGATGTGTGCCTGACTACATGCAGACATTTTTTATTCATACTTTATTTATTTCATAACTTATTTTATCTTATGCAGCTAGAGCTGATTGGTTAAAGGGATTTAATTTTGGGTAACATAATGTTATTGGTTACACTTTCAGCATTTTTCAACTGTTCAAAAATAAGTACCGTATTATAATTTCAGGACATTTTATTACTCTTACAGTGCGTAAAACACTGGGACTAAACAAACTATTCAGGTTATTCAATAAGTCATTGCAAAGACCAGCACTATTCTACATAACACCATATAAATTAGCAGCAGTCAGAATAATGATTTCTGATTGTTCTCTATGGGTCACTGTAGATTGCAATTTGCTATGTGCCTTTCTGAATAAGTCTATAGTGCACCACTATTCATCATCAGGACTATTGAAAAGTTATTTTTCAATTGGTTGTTGCATTTGTCACATCATCATCGTCATTATAATCATCATCATATTTTAAAAATAAATTAGTGCTCAGCAACATGTTAGATTTGTATACAAACACATGTCTTGAATGTAAATGATAAAGTAGAACTCTTTAGACTTTGTATATTGCTCTAGAATCTGCAGACGAATGTGCCTACTGAAACAGAGTTAGATGTGAACATCATTTTTAGTTTTAAGAACAAACATAAGCATCAGTATACATCGCTTCCTGAAAAAATCATCACCAATCTATATTAAAAAAGTGAAAGCACAATATGATCTTACTTGGTATGATTTGAAGCTTTGTGCCTTGGCCAAAGATGAGTTTATATCCTGAGCCACTATACACACAGCAGTTCACACCATAACAAGAACCAATATGCATACATGGAATATTAAACTGTTTGTTCTGCAAAACTAGGCAAAACGGTTCACGTAATACTACAATGCAGAATTCATGATAAATGAATAAGGCACACATTTACATGCGCTTGGCATCTCTGAGATTGAGATTGTGTCTAGCTCCAAGTAAGGATAAATGTACATTTCCAAAAATGAAATAAAAAAAAAACAATGCAGGCCAATAGGAGAATCAATATTTTGAAATCATAAAAACAGCCCTGATGCTCCTCTGCTTGAACTGCTCAACCTCTTACATATAGGAAAACTGTATACACAACAGGGGGCTTGTTTAGAATGAGCAAAAAGTATAACATTTAGTGTCTTGTACCATGCAGAACTTTAGCTTTTAAAAGCTTCAAAATGAAATTTGATAAATGCATAGATGATCCAGAATACTAATTTATCTAGCAGAAAAAAAAATTGATCTTCAAATTCAGTGAGAAAGTTACCACACATAATATACAGTCATCAGAATAGCAGAATATACAGCACATCATTCCTAAAATATAAACAGCTGACATCTTACAATGTAAAATTAAGCTATGCACAATTAAACCTGTATTTAGTGATAACTAATTTTTTACATGTTTGGTCTTCTCATACGTTTAAGTTACCTAAATAAACAATAAAGAAACTTACTTGATAAAACCTGTAGCTTTGTTCCACTCCCAAACAGGAGTTTAACGTTGTTGTTACTATCACAATGATACGTACCACAACAAAAAGATTACTGTTGTATGTATTGTAGTCAGCATCACTTTTCTGTGACAATATAAATATTGTGTAGTAACTGAGATACATATTATTTATTATGTTATTGCCTAGATAATATCAAATCATATTTTATATAGGAAACAATATGTATCACAGCAGATCTAATTTTTTACTGCATAGTTTACATATTAAAATTTCATACTGCTAAAACTTTTTTAGAATCTCCAAATTATGCTCCAAGGTTATGGCCGGAGAAGACTGCTGATTTTAAAACGGTATTAAATCCCTAACCACAATGGTTCAGAATTGATTTTGTCCAGAAATTGACAAAATATAGGCAGATAAAGGATCTAGATCATATGGTTTATACCTATGTGTCTTCAAACAGCTAAATTTTGTTATTTAAAGGGAAATGTATCAAAACTAGAGTAACCAGAATCTAGAGGAGCTGTGCATGGCAGCCAATCAGCTTCTATCTTTCATTTTCAATGCTCAACTGAACAAGCTGAAGATAGAAACTGATTGGTTGCCATGCACAGCTGCTCCAGATTTTGTCTATCCAGTTTTTATAAATTCGCCCAATATTTTACCACACAAGTCATTAAAGAGACCTTTTAATGCCTGGTGTTGTACCAGTTCATTGGATTAAGGCCAATGTTGGGCCTCTATTTAAAAAAACGTCTTTACCAAGTAACTACAGACCCATTGGTTTAGTAGTCAGGATGATACTCAAGAGTTTGATAAAGGACCACATAGAAGAGTTTGTGCTAGAAGACAATATTCTAAGCAAAAGTCAGCATAGATTGAGGAAAAATCAAAATTGTCACATAAATCTGCTTTCTCTTTATAAGTAGGTAAGCAAAAACAAAGACAAAGAAATGCCTGTGGATATAGTATACTTGGGTTTTGCAAAAGTGTTTGACACAGTTCCCCACTAATGGCTGGTTTGTAAGTTAAGGGCTATAGGCTGAGAAAATTTAGCCTGTAAATGTATAGAAAACTGGCAATTCAGAGAGTAGTAACTAATGATTCATACTCTGAATAGCCTAAGGTTATTTGTGGTGTACCACAAGGTTCAGTGTAGGCATCCTTATTTTTAACCTATTTATAAATTATATAGTGTTTGGAATTAAAAGTTCTATTTCAGTGTTTTGTGTAAAGAAACCAACTATGTAGTTCAATAAAGGCCTTAAAAATGTGTACCTGAATGTACTGTTTCATTGACAATTAGGGGACAAATGAGGTTTAACCTCCCTGGCGGTATGATTATGTCAGATTTTTGGTGCTGAAAGCGGTACAATTATTTTGCATGAAAATTTGGCGTTTTATATTGTAGGCCTGTAATTCTTAGCAATAACTCACTTAAATCTGTCCAAACAAGAGTCTAGTAGACATCCCTGGTATGAAAAAGTTTGAAAAATGAAATCATAAATTATAATATAATAAATAACTAAAAATAATTATCAAAAATAATAATATAATAGTACTAAAATTTATTCAATAATGTAATCAAACCAAAAACGCAGAAATTTGCTCATTTGCAGAATTGTTGCTGTCGTCACTTTCAGTGTCTGATGATAAATTTCCCCAAAAATCAATATCACTCAATTCTGCAAATGATTCTTATTTACTATCGCTGTTTTCTAGCGGATCAAAAACCACTTTTGAAGTAAAGGGACACTTTTTGGTTGCCATGGACATTCTCATGTTTCCAGGCAGAAAGAATGACATTTATTATATAAAAGTGCATGCAGGGCACTGGGCAAACCACTAGGGACAAAGGGGATGTGAAATGTTTTCATACAGTAATGTAATCTATAAGATTACAGTGTACTGTATGTATTGTGTGTGTTTCACTTTTTGAATTTCCCGCCGGTCTCCGCCCCCCGTGCGACGCAAAGCTCGCAGGGAACGGAGCCCGGCACACAGGAGTCATCTGGTGGCGGACAGACACGCTGACACCGCGGGAGGATACGCTGGATCCAGGGGACAAGGTGAGTAACATTGCCTGGATCCAGCGATGCAATCCCGAGTGTGGCTCGGGGTTACCGCTCTTGGTACTGAAATTCCACCCCGAGCCACACTCGGGAACACCGTCAGGGAGGTTAAAGCTCAACTAGGTATGGTTTTTAGTGCATAGTTTCATTGGCCCAGCTTAAGTGTGCATTTTCCATACCTGTGGGGCTTCTGTGTAAACAGAGAAACACTATAGTAGTCACTGCTACTACAGTGATCGCCACAGTCCTCTGAGTGGAGATCGCGACATCACTGCCCTGCCTCTCCACCTCATCAAATCAGAGAATGTGAATGGCAGCCATGCCAAGCGACCCCAAACACTGCAGGGATCACTGTATTAGGTGAAACTACTTCAGTGATTCCCCACTTCCACAGCAGTCCCATGGGTATGGAATATGTTTACTTACACTGTTTATTTACATTCTAAGTGGGACAAATGTAACCATGCAATAAAAATCATACCAGGAGTTCAGCTTTGATGCTGACAAATGTAAAGGTATGCACTTGGGAGCTAAAAACATACATGCCTCATTCATTTAAGGATGGGTATAACTGGGGTAATGAATGAATGAGAAATATAAAGAAAAGTTTTTCAGTGCTATAATGCAGTATCCAAACACACCTGTGACAATCGACAAAAAGTTCTCTTAGGGTATGTATCAAAACAAGTCCAAAAAAGTGTAGAGTGCAAAAAATGAGTCCTCAAAAAGCAAAATATAAGAGAGAAAGTCACTCACCAAAAAACATATATAAGCCTCCGTGAATGAATAATGTTAAGGATATGTATGCAGATCTCCACAGGAAGCTTGATGATGCTTACATCTCTTACTCCACTATATAAAGAAAAAAAAAAAAAAGAGAGAAAACTCATAGTGTAGTAGATCATCCAATGTTTGCTGAGTGGATAGTGAAGGAACACCCGTGAAGAGCATAGGTATAAACTTCAGTGCTTCACTTCCTCTTCCCCGCATGCAATGCAAACTCACCAGACAGACAATTGCAACAAGCCCATCATAATCCAGTGAGCATAGTGAGGAATATATGGATACCAGCCACACTGCCTCCAGATATCCACTTGCTCCAGTTACAGATGTTCACCATACTGGAACACCTCTGTAGCCAATAAGTGTTTGTTCCCTCTTCTCAACAGAAAACAGAACATTATCTCTCCTGCATAAGCCACAACCAGAAAAAAGTGCAATAAGCGGACCTCTGCCGCACAGCCGCACTCCAATCACACCAACGTATGGTGCTCACAATGCCGGAGGAGGAGGGGTCACCACGCATGCGCAGTCTGGTCTCCCGCACAGACACAGCCAGCCAGAGACAAGTCCAGGGTTTTCTGGTAAATCATAGACTTAAAGCAGTATTAAACCCTTAGTGTTTTTTTTACCTTAACACAGTGAGCACAATAAAATAAACAATCCCCTGTAAACTACAACTTTCAGTACTGAAACAGGAAACCTGGGGCAGTGATCAGGGCACCAGCTTAACCAGGAACATAGGCAGAGGATAAAAGATGAAGAAGATGCATACTCAGTAAGTGATTAAATCAGCTGCTGAAAGTACTTACCCACTTCCTGACCATAGGACATTCATTGAGGTCCTTAGGTTGAGGTGGTTATACCGGTATGATACCTGCAGCTACAGGCCTCATCCCAGTATCTTTTTTTCAGCAAGTGATTCATTTTTTTGAAAAAGCCCCTGGACTGCTTTTACAGGCAGTGGGAGAGGACATTCCCACCGCTCTTCGGTACCTCTCTGTGCTTTCTTGTGTGATCGGGTTACGATAAAGCTGGCCATGGACCAAATGTTCCTGGGAAGCCAGAAGCGACGTGATGATGTCACTTCCAGTTTTGGCAGATCTAAACACTGCCTTTTTTTTCTGGAAAGCAGAGATCAATGTTTTTTTTTTATCTCGTGCTTTCCAGGGTACAGGAGAGATTTGTGGTCTATCCCAAGGGATGTTTACATTTGTTGTGATAGTAAATGTCTTTTTATACTACTGGGGGATATTATTAAAGCTATATTTGTTATTATTTATCATATCACACATGTACCTTACTTACAGTTCTTGTGGCTATTGACTAATATATCAGCTTTCAGGTTAAAATTTTCAGCAGCTTATTTAAGGTATATTGGGTGAACTCACAAAGCTAACACACCAGGATAAGAAGTTTTTTTTCAAAAAGTTCAATGAGATAACAGACACATTCTATAAACTAAGGCTGGCCATACACGGTTTGAATCTCAGCCGGTTCAGCAGGAATTGGCTGAGATTCAAACCGTTAATGGGCAGGCTGAATGTACCAAGTTGATTGATCGATCAACTTGGGTACAAGCAGCCTGCTAGGTTCCTTTCCAACTATCAGATGCAGCTGCTAGCGATAATCACTGTCTTCGCCCAGCAATAACAGCTTCTCCCGCCCACCCCAACCCCCCCCCCCCCCCGCCAGGAGGAAGACAATTGCTGATTCCCCTGTCAGCGCTGTCTGCATTGATGGGGGAAACCCGTGACTGCAGGAAAGAAATTAGCACCATGTATGGCCAGCCTTAGATATTTTTCCTTTTGTTAAAGATTTGTGAATTTAGCCTACTTTTTTATGCAGTCAAGATGAACTCCCAAAAAAGGATAACATTGATAACATGAGTCAATCCAGAGCATTGAATAAGGTGTAAAAGTTTTTTTTTTTTCCTTTGGTAAGAAAAGAAATAAAGCTTACACAGTTTGTGCATGCACCACATGTTCACTAAACCTATGTACGGATCTAGATGTTCATACATATTTACACTTCCATGACCATATAACAGTAATCAGGGCTAGGGATAAAATGTAATTTTTTAATGTAATTTTTCTCTTTTTACACAATTTTGCCTGTCACACTGATATTTGCATCTGCTCTGGAAATAAGGAAGAATTGTTGCTGCAGGCAGAGAGAAAGAAAGTGTGTTACTGTAACAAAGTAGGAAGCTTTCCCTGTTATTTCCCCAATTTGACTGATCATGCTAATCACCCAAAGAATGGTTCCTAATCTGTCTTTCCAGACTTGAGACTCCTATGTGCAGCCTGGTTCCTGAGGTGAGTGCTCCCACAGAGCATGCGTGGGGTTGATTTACTAAGGTTATAGCGACATTACTTTGCAGAATGAATATTTACTAATCTTATTAAATATAGAGGAACATGTTCACTTCAATCAATCATTCAATTAAGTGTAAGAAAAAAAAAGTCCTGTCTTTATTTTTACCTTACACACAGCTGGGTATTTAAAGAAAATGCAATATCAATTTAATGCCCGAGATAAGTAAACATTCATTTTGCAAAGTGGATGTGCCAGATGACTGTACATTTACTATAATAGCAAACATTCATGTTTTTTTTTTTCTTGTGAACATGGAAGAGAATTTTATATAAAGGTGTACGTTTATCAAACAGAGATAATTTATCTCATTTCAGTTCTCAGCAGTTCTCTGAGAAAAATCATCTCCACTAGCACCCGGTTTATGAAGCGGAGAACATTTGTTCTCAGAAGGAGAAGAGTGGAGAAGTTTTTCCTAGGAGAACACCCGAGATCTGTGTAGAAGGGGAGGGGTGCATGTGATCTGGGTGAGATACCTGGGTGTGATTACAGAGCAGCTGAGTTTAATAGGTGAAACCAAAGTTTAAAAAGACTGTGTAAATACATGAAAATAATAAGCACTGATCACTGGTGATTTTTTTAACAGTTTTAAGCACATTTTGGCATATTTTTAAATGTGTATTTTGGCCCATTTTTGTTGCACATTTTGGCATTATTTACGAAAATTTTGCTGCTTTTTACCAGGGCGTTTTGGTGTGGATTTTTTTTTTACTGGGCATTCTGGCACTTTACTAAACACACATTTTGGTGCTTTAACGCACATTTTGGCACAGGTAATTTTTAAATGCATTATGGTGTAGTTTGTAATGCACATTTTAGCACTTCTTTTGGCACATATTTTGGCACTTTTTAATGATCATTTTGATTTAGTTTTTATATGTATTGTTGCAAACAGCACATCTGCTAGCCACTTACACCACAAGCATAATATGCATTTTGCATGCATTTCCAGAATGCACACAAAAACGCAGGTAAAACATTAGCCAAAATACATGTTAAAAAAAAACACCAAAATGCACATAAAAATGTGCTAAAATGTATTTAAAATAACACGCCAAAATGTGTGTTGTTAAAAGTAGCAAAAAACTGCATCAAAATGCACATAAAGACAGGCCCAAAAAGCAAAACTGAATCTTTTTTGGACATGCAGCGTTAAGCGTTTTTTCAATTTGCATATTGTCACGTTGGTAGCATATTTGTGAAAGGACAAAATGTGTGGCAAAATGCATGTCTGCTAGCTGCATTTGGGATGCCTTTAGCAACGAATGGCACCCAAAAACGCAGTACATAATTTGATACAATTTTAGTGCAATTTGGAATTGCGCCATGAATTGCCCAATTCTGCCAACAATTCTGCATTGCTCAGATGTGAATGAGTCCTAAAGGACAATATTTTATAACTATAGTGTGTGCATATATATATATATATATATATATATATAACACAACTATACACATAAACATATATAGTTATTATTTATATCAATCCTTAACCTCGCTGGTGCTGATATTAGGAGGAAAAAGGCCTCTTTCCTCACATCACAGCAGCTTCACACCCAAATTCTCCACCTCTGAGCTGGTGAATCTGGGACGGAGATATTTTGAAGAGATGGCCAGTGAGATCTTCAGATCTCACCTTCATAAACCGGTCATCTGTGTAAAAGTGAATGACAGGAGGGTGTGTCCTGTGATGAGAAGTGAAGAACAGGTTTTCCACTCCTCATCTCAGCTTCATAAACTGGTACACCTGAGAGATCAGCCGTGATCCTCAGGATCTCTGCTCTTCTCTGTTTCATAAACGGACACCATAGTCTTTTTGGTTACAAAGGCCTTGCACTTTACAATTAACACCATAATCCTTGCTCTGTATTATTGAATAAGCTAAAAAAAAATTAACAATGTGACCTCTCAAACAGGCTACTTTATTACTTTCTACATGAAGCCATTGTGATAGCCTGCTCATAGTAATACTTAATAATGTAATAAGATGAAAGGTAATAACAAACTAAAGACTATATTATTTTTTTTATATAAAACATTTATTTGTAACATTGTAAGTAAACACAATTTTATGAAAGATTTTTTTGACAGCTATGTTTACATGGTACAAACTTTACATATATAATACCACATACATAAATGTAACATTCATTTTAGTCAAGTGAATCATGAAGCTGAGAAAATAATACGCTTTTTGATAGCAATATTAACTGATTGCTGACATGGAACTGGTAGAAATATAAAACAGAGATTTTATAAAAATCCACTTATAAATGGAAAAGTATCTATACAAGCAATCATACAATCTATTTAAAATAACAAACATTTATGATTAATAAAGTTATAATTTGATAATAATATATACAAATATGAGCTATATATATTCATTATTCATTGTTCTGATTTTACTTTGCATCTTTTAGAACAAATAGTTTGTTACATATTAATGTTATCATAACACTAGTTTTAACGTATATACTTCCCTAATAGCTTCCTCTCTATAATATCTGCATGTGTCTTCACTAATTGATCTGGGCCTAACTTCCCAACTCCCACAATTCAAAGTGCATTTCTCTATAGGTTACTGGGGTACCTTGAAGAAGCATTGGCAAGAACCAAAGCCATGTCAATTATTATTTGTTTTTATAATAATAGCTTTGATGTATTTACATATGTATAAATCTATAGATATTACAAGTACAGCATAACAGCATGTATCAAAATCCAGTTCACAGAGAAATACCATTACAGTTATGTTTCAAGAACATTTGAAATAAGAGATGGTAGTCCATATGTCCAGAAGACCAATTCCTGTTAGGGAACAGGAACATATGATTACAATAGGAAACTCATAATCAAAATACATCTTTAAAATCACATAATCTCACATTTTAAACATCATAGAATTTACTAAAGAAAAAGAGAACATTCAGCTAGCTTAGTGAATGCACTTAACCAGTCATAAGCAAGGAAAATCCCTGTTTTTTTTACATATGCACATGATTATTCTGAGGGAACACATGTTCACCCTATTCTTTTGGCTGAGTGAACATTCTTTTCTTCTTTAGTAAATTAAGCTCAGTCCTTATCAAAGGGCATATATGCTAAGCCAAGCAAATAGGCTGAAGCTATATTTACTTTCATCAACCAATCATGTGCTAGCAAAATCCTGTTTTTTCCTTTCACTACTGAATATTTACTTCTGTTTAAAGGGATTGTAAAGTCTCATGGTTTTTCACCTTTATGCATTCTATGCATTAAGGTGAAAAACCTTCTGTGCTTCAGCTGCCCCCCAGACACCCCCCTTTTCCCTTTTCCTACCTGAACCCGGTCGTTCCAGCAATGAGCATGAGCCCATCAGCTCCAGCTGCTGTCTAAGGTCCTCATTGGATAGATTGATAGCAGCAGGAGCCATTGTCTCCCTCTGCTGTCAATCAAATCCAGTGACACGGGAGTCCTGCTGTCTGTGTCAAAGGACGCAGCAGCAGGACTCGTGAGCGCACCTGCACGGGTACCCCATGGAAAATGGCTTTCCAATGGGGCACCCAATGAAGAGGAGGAGCCAGGAGTGCTGCCGGGGGACCCCAGAAAAGGAGGATCGGGGCTGCTCTGTAAAAAAACCCTTTCACCGAGCAGGTAAGTATAACCAAACCTTTACAATCACTTTAAAATGTCAAAATATTAATCTATGTGATCATTTAATGTTGTCTATGAAGTAACATTTTATATAAAAGTGCTAATTTAGTAAAGAATGGTAACTTTCTAAAATGAATGTTCACTTTGCTTGGTAAATACAATAAAACTCTGTTTACGTCGGTTCCCTAATCATGTGCAAACAAATCCTTTTTTAAATTACTCACACATGTGGGTAAGCAGAAAAAGTGAATAATGTGAAGTTGAGTTCATGTCAATCTTCCAATCATTTGCCAGCAAAAGTATATATATATATATATATATATATATATATATATATATATATATATTTTTTTTTTAATTTTCATAGCACATGATTTGATAGTCGGAGCAAATCCAACTTCTTATTCACTAAGTTATATGAACATTATTTTGCTAAGTGAAAAGTCCTTTAAAAAATCAACACTAAAATTATTTAGTGTCAATCAGTAATCCTCTAAGAACATTAGGACTTATCAGCACCTGTAAAAATAGCACCAAAACAAATATAAACATTTTCTTTCATCTTTACTCATATCCAAAATAGGTAATAGAAGAAATAGTGAAGTAGTCTTGTACACTATTACCTACCTTAAGATGACCAAAGTCGTGGGGTTATCATGAGATTAAATATAATAGCTTTGGCTGTAAAAAACCTCCATCCAAGCACTGTTAGAGATATTGTGTTCAAGCTTGGATCTGTAAGAAAAAAAAAATGCTTTTGTTGAATACTAGATGTTACAATACTTAAAGAAACTCATTTAGCTTGCCCATTCAGAGCTTCATCATCATCTCCCCACTAGAGCAATCACACTTTTTTCTGGTGTTGACTGGTATTAGAGTTTAGACAGAGACATACAAATCACCTGACTGGTAATTGGCTATTTAGTCATGACCACTGCCATAAAGGGCAGTCACCTGCTCCTCCATATCTAAAAACCCATCTGCATTAGCAAGGGTCCAGAAGTGTGAAGGGTGAGGCAGCGTGGCTGCATAATTTTTCATGCCCTGGATGTTGGCTTTGTGCAAACACTGTCTTTTTGTCTTGACTGGGCAAAGTGAGAATGCTTCTTGAAAGATTTTTCTTGTGGCCTCTAGAAGCAAAGAGGCTGATTTACTAAAGGAGTTATAAATTATCCAATCATGTGAAAAGCAAATTTATTGTTTTATTTATTTTATCTGCACATGATTGGATATTCAATATGAACACAAATTTGCTGTTCACATGATTAGATACTTGAAGTGAATATTTACCAATGTATTGTGGGAAGATTCTCAACTACTTTAGTTAACCTGCCTCAAGAGCTCAGTGTTTGGGTTCCTTCAGTCTGCATACCAACTGTAGCAATAATGAAAAGGTCTCACTTTCCCTGTCATATGTTTAGCTCATTTGTAACTCAACAAGATTCCACTTCTAATTGAAATATTCCTTTTGGTTGGAGGGCCAATCCTTTATGAAAACATCAATTTACATTATTTCTTCTTACTGAAATACCTCAATTTTAACCTTATTTTGTGCCTTAGTATTGTTGTTTGTGACAAATGAAAGTTTTAATGCCAACATTTAAGAATGTAATTTATTAATGTACTTGAGAGAGAGGAAAGCATATAGTAATTTCAAAATGTCCTTGTTTTAATTCTACTAACCCATTTACCGCCAAGTCCATACGTCATACAGATTTGACCTGGGGTGGGGGCAGATTTATGGGAGGTTTACACTCACATACAGTGGGGCTGATTTAATAAAACCAGAGAATGAAAAATCTGGTGCAACTCTGCATACCAACCAATCAGCTTCCAGTTTTTTTTTTTGTCAAAGCTTATGATTGGCTACCACGCACAGCCGCACCAGATTTTGCACTCTCCAGTTTTAGTGAATCAACCCCAGTGTGTGTATATCTAACAAACTGACTGCTTGCTGTCAGATGGAAGCAATCAAGTGGCAGGACAACCATCCAATTGCTACCACACACCCCCAGTAATAATACCCCCCCACCTGCAGTGAGCATGTCCACGCCATGTACCCCAGGCTCTGAGCATCCATACACAAACATATGAATGTAAACGCATGCGCTGGGGATGCCTATGTACAAAAACATTGATTGCGATACACATATTACATATCACCGTGTACGTCAGAGAGAGAGAGCAATAATTTTAGAACTAGACCTCTGGTAACTCTGCGTAACTCTAAATTAATGACCTGTAAGGGCTTTAAGGTGACACCTATGGAAAATATAGGCTACTGAAATTTGTTGCCAATTAATGGGTGTATGAAATTTTGAGGTTTGACATGTTGGGTATCTATTTCCTCAATCTCAAACTCCTCTTTTATATTTTACTAATAATTGCATTTCCTAGACCTTTGTGCTAATATCATGTAACATAAAAAATGGGGGGGGGGGGCGGATATGAAATATTCAGGGCTAAAATGATTTTTAAACATAATCAAAACCAAAAAGGTTAAAAGAAAAATGCCTTTTCTATTCTAAAGCTTTAACAAGCATGTTTGTGTTTGTGTCACAGAATTAATTCACACTTTTAGAGATTCAGAAATTAGTGCTACCTTATCTGAAAAGTGGACTTCTGCGTGTATGAATGTTTTGATTCCTTGTAACAAACTCTCTTTAAGATTAAATATTTTGATGTAAACATAATATTACCCTATGAGATTGTTGTCCTTGTACCAGTAATGTTACAAATTAGAGGAAAATTATATATTTGGTATTCTTCAATAATAGATGGATAATACATGAGCTGTCACAGACCAGTTTACCCAATAGAGAGTTAAAACCGTGTGGCTTCAATTACATTTGTAATGACAGAGCTACAATAGACTATTGTGAAGAAGTAACTTACTTGTTCGGAAATTCTTATCGATGGAGACTGATGACGAGCAAGTTTCCTCAGTGTTCTCTGAAAAATAAAATAGGTTATTAGATAGCTGCCAAACTCCACAATGATATGCATAACAGCTTGAACTTTATTTGTAATCATAATATAGCTTAGGCAGGTTACAGCTGACCTCTACAGCCACAAGTTTTTTTTCAAAGAAACATCATTCTAGGCCTTCTAAATGACTGATATGTGGGTCAGGACATTTGTGGCTGTCAGATAGCTGGTTTATTAGACCTGGACATATATGGGTGGCTGCAACGAAAAATATATGAGAATCCCTCTAATGTTCCCTCCCATCAACTATGAAGACTGTGCAGTATAGGAGAGATGTCAACATAGGAACTAAAACTACATGTCCATACACAAAAAAACATGCTCAGTCATAAATCATTTATGATTACTGCTTTTGTCCACCCTAAAATTCATTGCCCGTAATTAAGTTAAATACCTTAAACTTTTATGTGTTCCCTATGGAAATGCTGTAGAAGGTCTCAGGACGGAACAGGGACCAGTATTGTGTATTGCATTTATTGTATTCTAATAATGGTTTCGGCATACTATATTCTCACTTTATATTCTATTTTTATTTGTGTTTATAGCTAATATTTGCTTAGCCAAACAGAAAATTGCCTTTTTATGCATATGCCTCTTTGCTGACTCTTTGCATTGTTTGTGGGGGAGGGCAAGCAGATAATGGGATCCATTTATTAAAGGAATACAAAATTTTCATTATCCAAAGTTAGTAAAAAAAATATTTGCCTTGACCATTAAATTAAAGTGATTGTAAAGTCTTGTTTTTTTTTTCTTTAAAAAACAAACATGTCATACTTACCTCCACTATGCAGTTGGTTTTGCATAGAGCAGCATGGATCCTCCTCTTCTTGGGTCCCTCTTCTGCTCTCCTGGCCCCTCCCTCCTATCGAGTGCCCCCTCAGCCAGCACCTATCTATGGGGGCACCCGAGTCGAGTCAGTGCTCCTTGTATTGATTCAGACATGGAGCCCTGACCCGGCCCCACCCCCTCTCTCCCCTGATTGGCTGACTGACTTTGATTGACAGCCGCGCCAATGGCGCCGCTGCTGTGTCTCAGCCAACCAGCAGGAGTGTCCTGGACGTCTTAGACACTTGTGGACATCACTGGAGAGAAATGGGGCTCAGTTAAGTAATTTGGGGGTGCTGGGCAGGCTGCTACATACAGCAGGTTTTTTATCTTAATGCATAGAATACCATTAAGATAAAAAACCTTCTGCCTTTAGAACCCCTTTAAGTGAATATGACATTTAAGAAAACATTCTCCAATCATTTAGTAAATCCTTTAGTAAATGTCTGTGGGCTGCAGACAGTTTTATTTTATTAGACATTATTTACTAAAAATTCCACAACCTACATGACTCAGACCATCCAATGAGTACCTTGTTTACCTGTGATTAGGAATTGGACATGAGTGAATTACAGTATATGTTGTACTAATTTTGTATTTTTAATGCAGACAATAAATTCTTGGTGACATCCAGTATATATAAATGGATATCTTATTCTATATGATTGTACATTTTGTTTTGTTTTTTTAGCAAAAGTGAACTGTGGTTTAATTACCTGTGTCAGATTCTCCGTCGATTTCATTATCATCATATTTCCCTTTACAGGTAACATCTTTTTTGTCATCCCATATGACTGTACTATATCTCCAGACATTATTTGTTGAATTGTCCAAAACAGCCTCGTCATTCAGATTTACTTCTTTCCCATCAATCGTTAAAGTTTTGTTGGGGCTTGGAAAATCTGTGATAAGGCACACAGAATCTGGCAGATTTTCAACCGTTTTAGAAGATTCCAATTTGTAGACAGATGGCGTTTTTTGCTGTGTTTCTGAAAATAAAAAAAGAAGATGAAATTGAGTATCTAACTCATGTTCAGGACATCTGTTTGCTAAACATCAAACAATTAAGCATTATTGAGAAATTTGTCTTTTGTAGTTGTGATTGTATTTTTTTACGTTATGTTTTCAAGTAAATTAGCCAAACACATGAAAATGAGTCTCAATAAATGAAAATAACATAATATCAAAATAAAAGTACAGCTCATACAAACGTCTTTAGACTTTCTTGCCTATTATCTCAAAACTGCCACATTTTTACTTGATCAGTGTTATTCTTACACAATTTTTCATATATTTTCTCCATGAACATGCCTAGATTCTAAATCATATAATGCAGGTAAAGTCCACTACTGCAAAAACTGAGATGTCACGCTCACTTATGAGCCGGTATATCCAAAAGCTGGATACAGTATTATGTATGATATGTACAGAAACAGATTCTGATAATCTAGATTAGCAATATAAAAACACGTATAACTAGTTATAACTTTATGGTAAGGGTTATGCAGAACTTTAATGTTGGCCATGCAAGCATTACTTCACTGACAACTTCAACCAATGTCAACACATTTTCATTGCAAAAATGGCCAAATGAATAAATGCAACCTACTACCAATAGGTTTTTTTTCAAAACCATGAAATGATGTTTTGCATCAGTTTCCATTGGTGACAGGCCATCTCAATCTATTTGGTTGTTATTCCAATTGATAGTTGGTTGAAAATGGTTACAATTGCTTGAAAAGGTGTATGCGGCTAAATTCTATTACACTTACTTGACAATACTAGCAGTGTAGTTCCTTGGCCAAATGTGACCTTTACACTTGTTCCAGTATATATGTTCCAGTAATAACAAGATTACTATAACTACTATAATCACACAGTGCTACACACACATGCATTAAAGGAAACCTGTACTGAGAGGAATATGGGGCTGCCATTGCTTGCCCTCTTGTGAAAATCCTAATTTACTTCTACTTTCTGGCTTCAGTATTTTCTAAGACATTAACCATGTATATTAGAATTCTCAAAAGAAAAAGTCAGAAATGGCAGCGAATGTATTTTCATCCCTTAATGTTTCCTTTAAATTATACCTCTCAGGATGACTAATAGTAGTTTTGAGAAAAATACTTTTGTAAGACCTCAAAGGAATTCATTTCTTGCCCGCATATCCTAAAGGTTGTGTATACGTATATATGTACTCATCCAATTATCTCTGTACCGGGCAAGGTCATTATATATATTAGTTTGCTGCATCATTCCTCAAGAACAAAAGTATGTCCACAGGTGACAAAATCACTGAGAACGTAATAACACATGCTGCTACTTGGAAGTGTACAAACAACAGCTAGTGACCACTAAAGTTTTGTACAGCCAGACAAATACAGTCATAATGGATTGGCTGAAATGTACTCCTGCCACAGTTTGCAAGGAGATTAGTTAAAAAAAAAACACAGGTATGTGTTGAACACACTGGACATATTATTGTGCACATGCAGTTCACCCCTATTATGAACTATATATACTGGGTACACATGTATATATACATATATATATATATATATATATATATATATATATATATATATATATAAGAAAGACAGGATACATTCTCCAATGCAAAGATTTACTGAGTATTTCTCTTCATATGTGAACATCAGCAACGGTACAGTTTCGAACAAGACCTGTTCTTCATCAAGCTGTGTGTGTGATGAAGAACAGGTCTTGTTTGAAATGGTACAGTTACTGATGTTTATGTATGAAGAGAAATATTCAGTAAATCTTTGCAATGGAGAGTGTGCCCCATATTACTTTCTTATTGATATTGGTGGATGATTGGGAGCCCACTGTGACACCTCTCCTGAAATTTACACGGATGCGAGAGGAGTGACTGACCCTATCAGTGGATATATATATATATATATTTTTTTTTTATATGTTTTAAGGTATTATAAAACTTAAATACCTGTAATAATTGTCAGTTTTGTTCCAATGCCAAAAATCATTTTTCCATATGTTGCACCATCATGCACAGTGCTAAACACTGATGCAATATCATGTTCCCTTCACTGCATCAATATTACATGTTCTTTTCAGATGCAGAAGAAAAAATAATATTTAGGATTTGTAAGCAGATCAATCTAATCTAAGAACCCCTAAGCACATTTAGGAGACGACAGGATTCCACTGAAATCATTACTTCATTATGAGCATTTTTAGGGGCAGTAGCTATTGGGATACAACTATTTTTGTCAAATATATAGAGAACTTTTTTCTTTACTATAATTTGTGTGTAAATATTTTCAATATTTTCAGTATTAGAAAGGATCATTGATAGGATGGAAACTTACCTAGCTTTACGACAAGTTTGGTTCCCTTTCCAAATATCAATTTATCATAAGTATTATCACAGTGATAGATGGCATAGCAAGAACAGCCATTCATTTTGTCTGCCCCTCAGGAGAAAACCTCTTTGCTATAAAACATTAACTTGCTTTTGTGTTCATTCATAAATAAACTAAATATTTGTTTTGACATTTTTTCTAATGTTTTCTTCAAAATGTCCAACTAAGTTTTGCAAGGGAGTTGAGCAGTACTGTATTTCTCCATGAAATAATATGCCACAAAAAAACTCCTCAAATGCTATGGACATTCTAACATTGCAGTGGTATTCTACCAATGCATCCTTCGATCCATGCACCCATCCATCCTTCCCTTTTTCCATGTATCTATGTATCTATGTGGAGAATATTAGCTTATCGTACTGATTTATTTTCCTGACGTTAAGGGAAAAATATTTCTCCTGGCACCAAGACATTTACAAGCCATATTGGATATTTAAACTCCCACAATAGTAATTGATTTTTAATAGAGCCTCCTCACAGTTTGATGTCCTTGCAATAACTCTAGAAATGTCATCTTATCTAGATGATGTTCAAAAAGACCTTGCTTGTAACCTATTAATGGAAAGGAACATTGACATAGTGTTGACATAGTCTCAGCTTGTCAAACTTGGAAGCAGAACAGTCCTAAGTAGAAACATTGTTTCCAATATATAGCTTTCCCTACTGACCATTACTGCCTAACCTGTTTAAGAATGTTAAGTTACTGGTAAATCACATATGACTGTTGCAGTGGCAGCTGGTTAACTATACTTTTATTAATTTTGATGTGTATTTATATATTTTGATTTTTTTTATTTTAATATAATTTTTTATATTTATACCTAAATCTGTTTTGAAGTGTATTCATACCCATTTTTTGTTTTAAGTTGAATAGGAAACAGTTAGAATCCCAATTAGGTTATCTGGGGCTCTGTTAGAGAGGTTTTCATTAAGGGGACAGCCATTTACCAGACTGGATTACATCCCAGTGAAATATTGGTGGTTTTTGAAATTACATAATATTTGAAAATGTATTCAATCATAAACCCCAACATTGGTCACAGTAGTAAATTATTACGTTTTCAACTGTGATGATGATCCAAAATTTTAATCTGAACGTTGTATTTATTTATTTATTACTGCAAAACACATTTTTTTGCTGATTACTTACTGGGCTTAACCAATAGTTTGGTTCCTGATCCAAGTGTTATCTTTGCCTCAAAAGTATTATCACAATGAAACAACCTATAACATTAAACCTATATTGGATGTCAAGTTATCTATGAACAGGGCACATACCTGTCAGGTTGATTTTGACCAAATTTGCTAATAACTGGCCTGTTTATGATGTTCTTTCCTGTCTGATCAGCATCTGCTCTGATATCCAACCTCCAGGAGTTCAGGAGTCCCAGAAACCACCTTTACCTATCTGTGAAGTTGTTTGATCCCTACAGAGTTCTCCCACATTTTCCAACAATCACATGATGCACTATGGTAATAGAATTTATAAATGTATTCTGCTAGTTACTAATGACTAAGTCTTTGTTAAGTCAAATAAATAAAGTTTTACCAATATAATTATTATATTAGAGACATCTTTAGGATTTGTTATCTATAACGTTTGGGATGCTCAGGTTTATAAATAAATACATTTTATGAAATAGGAGATCATTTGAAAATAAAGAAATACGAATAACAACAATAATGATAACAATATAAATGTCTTTTAAAATACACCAATGTTCTGCCTACATGACCTCCCACTGTAATTATACTAGTTAGCAGTGCTTATCAGAGTGTCTACCAAAAAATAAAAATCACATTATTATGTTGCATGTTTAACCTGTTTTTAATACCTATAGTTTTTTTTTCTTTTTTTACTGATTTGCTACACTCTCTGACTATTGGTTTCTGTAGTTCACTTACTTGGTCTCACGGTCACTCTAGTTCCTGATCCAAATGTAAGCTTGTTAGCACCAAAACCACACAGTGATATATTCTGTACTAATTACCTGTACATCATATCCATGTAAACCTAAAGAGTTCTTATTAAGGCTATTTTTTCAACTCATCTATGACAAGTAGACATTTTAAATTCACATCACTGTGTATCATTTGTCTTCTGATTTATATGTTCTGACTACTATGTTATAAACTTTTATTGGGGAAAGGGGGTACCACCCACCCTGGAGATTTTGTTGCATAGAAGAAACATAACCTCAATATTTCCTAGAACCTTGCAGATTCATCTTTCCATTAAAATCATTTTTGTGTCTCTCCATTGCTACGTTATACTTAAGCAAATATTGATTTTGTATACGCTGTGTAATTGCAAGAGGTAGTGATGGCAGAAATTCTTAATTGTTTTAAACATTAGTTTAAAGAAAATATTTTTCTCTGAAAAAATGATATCCAATCTTTTACCCCAAATTTGAGGGTATATGGGAATGTTCTGAACCTGAGATTTTAAACCACAGACATCAGCATCAATCACTATGATAGTTTGACTTGAAAGACCTATGTTTAAAATTTCAGGCATGTATAATAAGAGAGGCGATCCAAATTCCTTATGCTATTATTTTTTTAATTTATGATTCTGATTGATTTTTTTATGATCATCATTATTATTAATATTATTACTATTATCACCGCTGTTAAGTATATTGTTATTTATATAATGCGGTGTGTTCCATTTATCCAAACCACAAAAAAAGTATAAACTATTGCAATAAAATGAATGGAATTGTTGTATGAAAACATGTATGTATTTTGACTTACGATATCTAATATTTAGTATGGTTCCTGAGCCAAATATCATTTTCCATCCACCAGTATTTGCACATTGATAAATGCCATTACACTTTTGTTATCTCTCTGATGTTAGCTAACAAGGAAATGGTTGGTATGCCCTTTTGTAAAAGAGATTTGGAAATCCTGAATATACATTTTGTGGCACAGCTTTTAGATATTACAGTGTTTTATATTTATTTTATTTGATTACTTGATTATTTTACAGCAAATACTTATCCACTCTAAACGATGTCATATTCAATAAGGAATTCTACTTTTAAAGTAATAAACTAACTGAAATTCATAGCTGTTTTTGTCTGGCTGACTATTTGGTTCATTTTAAATGTACTATGTGCCTTATGTCCATGGGGAGAGCCAGTAGCATATGTCACCATCTTAAAAGTGACAAGAAATCTGTCAGAAGGGATTTTTTCAAAGTGTCTAGTCTAGTTTATAACCTATATCTTGTTTTAGACACTAAAACACGTATGATAGTCATAATATGTGCCTTTTCACTCCTCCAATGCATACTTCAAGGACTAAAACAACTATATTCACAAAGAAATGTACATTTTCTGTATTTTCCCTTAGCAGTATTGGATGTCTAAGAGGCAGGTTTTCTCATCTACCATAATGCTTGTATGGGTTAGTAATTTACCCCCTAAATTAGCTGCATTGCTATCTATAGTTAATAACTGTGGTTAATTGTAATGTAACTGGTATTTCAATATTCCCTATGCCTTACATCCTATCATATCACATGATATTGGGTAAATTAAGAAAAATTTGGATTTTCCCTGCATGAGATTAGATGATTGATAAGAACATGATCTATTCAATAGGCACAGTAAATATTTTGAATTCCTTTAGTAAATCAACTCTAATGTTTCGCACACCCTTAAGTTATCATTACAGTTTGTTATAATAATGTTATTTTTTAGGTCCACATAGCAAAAAATAGTATAAGCATTACATATGTATAAGGCCACAAAAAATGTTCTCAAAATGCATTTTTCAATTGCAGTAAATGATGTGCTCATAAAATAGAGCTTTACAATGTTTCAATAAACACATGGCATTTTACTTACTAGATATGACTGTCAACACTGTTCCTTTTCCAAATATTAGTTTGCCACCAGCATAATTTGCACAATGATATGTGCCCTGACAAATATTGTGAGAGTTGCTTCCTCTGCATATACAATGCTGACAATTTACAGTATTTCATGGCAGAGGTACACAGCCAAGTCAGGCCTTTTTATTAGGAATGTGGTGACTTAAGATAAGGAAAAAAAAGAAACATTTTTTGACTATAGCTAGGAGAGGTTATAGGTATGTATGATTGCAATAAACAACCCCAGCATAAAGACATGATAGAGTTGGTTTACTAAAAGAGTAAAGAATTTTCACATAGCAAATTAAATATTTACTTAGCTTAATATAGGTGAAGGTGGTCACTTCAACCATATAAACACGTTCAAGGAAAAATCCTGCTCTTTTTAAATCCTCCTGCACATGATTGGGTATTGGCGAACATAGTCTCACTTTATTCCCAACGCTAGCTGAATATTTACTTTGCTAAGTGAACATTTTTTCAGGATTTTAGTAATATCATGCCAATTTTAGGACAGATTTTAAAGCACAACTATAACTAAATAAAACATGGCTTTCAGAATTAAGCATGTTATCAGCACATATGTTATGTTGTCCATGCAAAGGCTGACAGATTTGCCCTCATAAATATATGGCCAGACCTATATAAACTTATTGTTAGTTCTATTCCTTTTCATTTAGGGTGGCATCAATAACCACATACATGTAGTTGTGTGTATGCTGTTGGATAGGTTTTTTGATGCCGCCCATTATCTATGTTGATGACAACTTTGGGGGTAAACAGGTCAGAAATAAATAAGCATATTAGATCTAAACGTCCCCTTTTTGCTAATCATGTGCCTTAGTATGGGCATTGTAGGATATATTTATAGCCAAAAGCTTATTTTTTGTTTTGGATAGGGTAGGCAATGGTTACAATCCATGTAAGTCTTTTTCCAGTCATATTGTGGAGATTTCTTCCTGTCCTGTACACACAAATGGAAGAGTAAATGATCCTTCCAAGCTGAGGAGAAATTTTCACAGTAACTGGTGTCCTCATAGTAATATATACCCTCATCTCCTGTATTAGTGACATCTCTAAAATGCTTTTTTCCCTCATCACTTCCTCTATCAGCAAAAGTGGTTCCAAGACAAATATAGAGGGTGACTCCCAGTGGGGACATAGCAAAAAAGACATTCTAAAGTTTTATAGTTTTTAAAAAATATATAGCTTTTTATTATTTAATTTGTCTTAATTGTTGATAAATATCTTTATCATGAGAGAGATCTATGATCCCTTTCTGCAAATGCTAGTTTCTGTCATGATTATCTTCTAGTCTCTGACCTAAAACAAGTATATGGACAATGCATTTGTAGCTTTTGACTTTTATGCTTTTTTTGATCAGTGACTGACTTACTTGTAAAGAACTATGTGACAGCCAGGCAAACGGCATTTTTAATAAATGTTCAGTAAAGGCAGCATAGCAATGATGCACGATGCGCGGAAACGCTCAGAAAATTCCCCAAAAAAACCCTGCAGGCGTGAACACACATTTCAGCTATGCAAAGTGTGAATGGGGTCTAAAATAAATTTTAGGGAAAACAATGACTGGTTGTTTGGCATAAATCTAGGATAGGGTAAACAAAAATCACCTCCATTGCAGCAAATGAAACATCCTTGAAAATTATTACAAACTGGTATCTTTCCAAAAAAATGTGATAAATATATGGTAAATTCTTTCATAACATTGAGATATATTGTTTCCTTACTAGGCAAAACTGTCAGCTTGGTCCCACTGCCAAAAGTCAGTTTCCAGCTGCCACCAGCATTAGCACAGTCATGCATACTATTACATAAAACAAGTCTGCTTGATGGCTTGTGTTACCTACAGCTATACTTGGCAACTGGAAAATTACCATATCCATTTATACTTAAATCATTTCATTACATATATTAATTTTAAGCAAAATTTATATTTTAGCACATTATAAATTACAATCCTTTTATAGTTTCTGCTACTAAATCGGTCTTTTATGGCTATATTATGTTCTGCTCAGTAGAGTTAAAACATCCACCAGCTTACAATGTGAGTTCAATTATGATTATATTAAGAAAGACAAGGCGATGGGCTCTTAATTAAAAAGGCACGAGAGTTCATGCTGCCTAGATTATTCCGCTTTAAGCACAAAAAAGAAAAAATACAGGAAAACAGGCACTTTTAACTTTGATATACTATTTGGAATGTATATCTTTGTATTATAATATTGTATTGTGAAATGATTTAGTTGCCCTTCATGGATTTTTATTGGGAATCTCCAACAACAGATGTTACATTGTATACTATATTTATTGGATAAATATCATGATGCTAATTCTTATTATTGAATAAAACAATACTTACTTAGCAGGACAGACAGCTTTGTCCCACTTCCAAATATCAGTTTATAGCTAGCTCCAGAATAAGCACAGTCAGACACATCAATACACAAACTATACTTCCTAAAGACTGCATCAAACCATTTTAGTTTGATTATCTTCTTTTTTATTTAATAACTGGAACATGCCTCTGAAAGCAGCTCTATTTATGCCAGTTTGTCTGTGAACATTGTGGCATTTAGATTTGTATTTTAGAGCAGTGTTTAGGGGCATAAAAAATGCCCCAAACATGCATTCAGAGAGGAGCTTACTGGCCATAATTTAAGTGCATAACCACTACTACTCCTTATTGGATGTGTGGAGTATTCTATTGACCTTTGCTAAAACAGTTCTCTACTTTAAAAAGGTAAAGCACCCTCAAAAGTAGAATTTTGCTTAATATTCTGTATAAAGCATTTATTACTTTAAATGCTAGTCCCTGACATAGATAATCAATGCTAAATACAGTATCTATTAGGGATGTCTTTAAAATAATTTCAGAAACACTGGTAGACCAGTAACCCCATTTAAAAAAAAAGGTATTTTAAAACATATATATATATATCACCCAAACAAGCACTAGATTGATTCAGATAAATGTAGACTTGTTACTTACTTGAATGAACAGTTAGCTTTGTGCCTTGGCCAAAAATCAACTTCCTGGCACCAGTATCATCACAGCAAAATATGCCATTACAGTAACTTGTTTATACAAGTTCCTTCTTTGTATACATTATTGTCATATAATGTCTCATTATTGACAAAAACACTTTAAATGTATTTCACAAGTTAACACAGTAAAGGGTAAAGCACCCAGCAGATTGATACATTAGTACAATACAGTTCCAGTGAACTTTTCTTTTTTTGGTCTAGGCTACTTTTGCCAGGTCAAGCTTTTGAGACCTACAGTTTTTCATGTTTGTCTCTTGAGAGCTTGCTCTAAAAAATGTTCTTATTGGCCATATAATAGGTGACATCACTAAACAGTATGGTACTTAAAAAAACTTCTCATGAGAGAAATATGAAGGATGTCTTTGCTGACCTTTCCTTTTGCTAGCTAACTGACTGTTAGATGCCTTGGCTTTATTATATCAAGCCACTAATCTGGAACAAATATAATAATAGGAAAGTATAGCTTTAATCCAAATTTGACTGCCACAGGCAGGCAACAAGCAGGAGGGCAGCAATTTGGCTGTTAGCCAAATATTTTTTGGCATTGGTAGCAGAACTTGCACAACAACAAGAGTGTAGATAAACCGTCTGAGGGTTTGATGGAAAATAATAACCATAATAACCATTTGATAGAAGATTTACCATATAGAAAAATAATGTACACAATTAAGCTGATTTTACTGAAGGAGTGGTGATTTTATTATCACATGATTGGGTAATTAAAGTGAATATTTATTCAATTTGAGTGAAGATTCTCAATTCCTAGTAAATCAGCCACAATGTTATACATATCTGAGCCCGAATGGCCCTGCTAACAGGCATACAATGATTACACATTGAGATGACAGGGATGTGATGTAGTCCAGGATTTTTTTAAACATTGTCAATTCTTGGCTACCTGTAACTATTGTATTGCATTAGAAGCAGCACTGAACACAAACATTTAACTAATTTGGTCAAAAATCGCATATAGCCCTGAGCCATTTCATTGGGCATTGGTTAACATTCATTCACCGGTCTGTTCTCTTGCATGACAATAAAATAATACAACAGCCTATACTTCTGAGGTCTGGACTGTATCCATATTAATGTTAGGGTAATGTCATGAAGGTAACATACTGAACTCAGGTGAAATAGATTTTGGTTCTAATATCCAATCAAGTAGAAAAATCTTAAGTTTGCATTCCCTTGCATACAAAGGGTGTGAACACATGGTTACTTTTGTAACTAGCTATTATGAGATGTAATTAATTATTAATTAACCACTATGATAGAGCCACATTTTGTATTGTGACCTAGCAGTTCCAGACAAACATCTAATAACATGGTTGGCTTATACAATAGCTTTGTTAATTTTGCATTAATATTATATATTTACTACTCTGTGATGGAATATAAGATATACTTACTGGGATTGACAGTCAACACTGTGCCTTGTCCAAAAGTAAGTTTGTAACCACCACTACCATAATCACACAGTGAACTATCACATAGCAAATACTGCACTTCCCAAATAAACTGACTGGGATGAATACATTCTTTTCAATAGACACATTTATAAATCACAAAATATGTTTTGTTACCAAGTTTATCACGCATACGTCAATTTACAAAATTGATATTTACAATCCAAAGTTTATGTTAATTTTACAAAGTGGTTGCCATACACATACTTTGGTATTGCTCTTTGCAAAATAAACATTCTTTATTCCTTTAAATCAACCACATTGAATTCAGAATTTGTAAAGTGTTGTATTAATATTTGCCAAGCAATTTTAGCCACTTTTAATGTAAAATGTTATTGGCTAATTTTACCTTTCCAAAATCTTGTAAAGAATGTGATTATTTTGAAATAGGTGCCATTTTTGCTCAATGTAAACCAGAAAAGATGGCTCAGGCATAAATTAAAGAATATGTGATAACTGTTGGCAACTTTTTAAAATTCCCATTGTGTGCAACTACAAATAATGGGATTTTTTTGTGAACTTGGAGGTGATTGAATTTAGGCAGTTTTCTTGTTTTTCTATAAAAATTTACTCAGTGAGAATGAAATTGATAAAAATATTTAAAAAATAAAGCAGAAATACTTGTAACCTTTGACAGAATTCACACTCACTTGGCTTAATTACTAATCTTGTTCCGCTTCCAAAGAAAAACTTGTAGCCAGTAGTACACAGTGTTTTGTATGTATACAATAACTACTGTGACTTGTGATATGTGGAAGGTATGCTCTAAACCAGTCATTCTCAATCAGGTTTCTGTGGAAACCAAAGGTTTCTCCAGTTGTGCCCAGGGGTTTCTTGAGCAGTGGCTGATTGATGACCCATCTGATGGAGCCTGCATAGTGATAGGGCCAATGCCACTAAGCAAGGCCAACACATGGCACCAATAATCAATTGTTCTACCTGTAAGAGTGTCATTCACACCACCATAAGGGTTATATTCTTCCCACTAACTACGAAGGGGCATTTTTCAAATGAATCCCTAATTCATTGGTTTTTAGCAGGGGTTCTCTGAGACATGATACCAATTTTAGGGGCTCCTCTGGGGTAAAACGGTTGAGAAAGGCTGTTTCAAACAGAAAAAATTACCTATCCTGTGAATAACATTAATATGTTAAAAAATAATGACACATTGGGGTTGATTTGCTAAAACTTGAGAGTGAAAAATCTGGTGCAGCTGTGCATGGTAGCCAATCAGCTTATAACTTCAGCTTGTTCAATTAAACTTCGACAAAAAAAAAACTGCAAGCTGATTGGTTTCTGTGCAGAGCTACAGATTTTGGACTCTCCAGTTTTAGTAACTAAACCTTACAGGATGTCTCATACTTACAAGCAGACCTCAATGCACTGTCAAATTGGGCGACTATGTGGCAAATGAGGTTTAATATTTATCAATGTAAAGTTATGCATTTGGGGGCTAAGAATATGCATGCATTGTACATATTAGGGGAGTACAACAGGGGGAATCCATAGTGGAGAAGGATCTGGAGGTTTTGGAAGATCATAAGCTTAATAATGGCATGCAATGTCAAGCTGCGATTTCCAAAGCAAGCAAAATCCTTTCATGTATTAAGAGAGGTATGGACTCCAGAGATAGAGACATCATTTTGCCCCTGTACAAATCATTAGTAAGACCTTATCTGGAATATGAAGTTCAGTTTCGGGCACCAGTTCTAAAAAAGGATATCAGGGAACTGGAGAAAGTGCAGAGATGGGCAACTCAGCTCAGCTATAAGGAAAGATTAGAGGAACTGAATTTATTCTCTCTTGAGAAGAGAAGATTAAGGGGGATATGATCAACATGTACAAATACATAAGTGGCCCATATAGTGAACTTGGTGTTGAGTTATTTACTTTAAGGTCATCACAAAGGACAAGGGGGCACTCTTTACGTCTAGAGAAAAAAGACTTCATCTTTAAATACGGAAAGGTTTCTTCACAGTTAGAGCTGTAAAAATGTGGAATAGACTCCCTCCAGAGGTGGTTTTGGCCAGCATGGTTGATTGCTTTAAAAAATGCCTGGATTCTCCCTTAATGTAAATAATATAACTGGGTACTAACATTTTTAGGTAATGTTGATCCAGGGTGAATCCGATTGGCTCTTGGGTGATCAGGAAGGATTTTTTTCCTCTGCTATAGCAAATTGGATCATGCTTTGCTGGGGATTTTTGCCTTCCTCAACTGTGGGTGAAGGATTGTATATGGGATTGTATGTTTATATATAATTTTTCTATTTTTTTTTTTGGTTGAACTAGATGGACTTTTTTCAACCTGACTAACTATGTAACCCCATTGAGACTGATTTACCAAAGGAGTTAAGAATGGTCTCTCACAAATGTAAAAAGCCATTTTAATTATCCAATCACGTGCAGATAAATTAAACAATAATGTGTTTTGCCTTTAAATGGTTGGATAACTTAAATGACTTTACTTTTTCTCTCTCTTACTTACTACATTCTCAAATAGCTCAGTAAGTATCCCCACTATGAGACCAAAGGTAAGAGAAGATGAGTATCATCTGTTAGGTTTTTAACATAGTAAACTCAATATACAACAGAGATAGGGGGTGGATTACTAATGAATTTTGAGGCGTTATGTGGTCAAGTGTCTTAGTGCATGTGGTATGCACTACTGAATTCATAACATGTGTGAAATATTTTGTAAAGCGCTCTACTAAGATTTGCAATGTAATTTTGCCCCTTCACTGTAAAACATAATTGGATTTTCAAAATCATCTGTTTAGAAATAATGCCATTACTTTGATATCACTGTCATTTTTTTGTTCAAAAAATAACATTTAGACCTAAATTAAAGAATATGTGTTAAATGTTGGCTAATTCAAATCCACTCCATTTTTCCTAACTACAAATTACATCATATTATGTAAAAGTGGTGCACACCTGTCTTGTACTTGTGTTGGAACCTATGCTGTCTCAATAAAACAGATATGAATATATATATTACAAATGACACTTACTTTGTTTAACTACTAATCTAGTTCCACTTCCAAAGATGAACTTGAAGCCAGTAGTACACAGTGCTTTGTATGTATACAATAACTTCTGTGACTTGTGTTGTGTATACAGCATGTAAACAGGTAACCTTCAGTATGAAACTGTCTAAACCTTCTATCTCATTAATAGCAATAATAAACATGAAACATATTATTATTTCTTCTGTTAGAGTTTATACATAGTAGATATAGGGGATGGGAATGTTGTAGGCTCACAAATATTAAAAATTTAATTTAATGACACTTTGTTCACTTTAATCATCTGATCATGCTCTTTTTTTTTAAAAGCGGTATTAAATCCAAAACCAAAAATGTGGTATATTGCAGCTTACCAATCATTAGATGTGGTGGCTGCATTTGTTTTCTTTTTTCTTTTTTTCCCTCTGTTTTCACCTGGTGATCTGGCTAGTAGCACACAGCAACATTTTTTCTTTTTAAAGGTGTACATAAAATAAAAGCTAAACATTGTAAACTCCCCTGTTAGTGGTAAATTATTTGTATTGACCCTCTAGTTGGTACATTTGCAGCTTATTCTGTTGAAAATCAACGAACTTACTGGCAGAATCGCCATGTGAAGAAAACCTAAAAAAGAAACTGTTTGCTTTTGGGGTTAATACCGCTTTATATAATCATGAACACTTTATTATGGACTGCAAAAAATTTGCCACATTCTGCTGTCTATATTTGATCATGATATAGACATACTCTAATCACACTGATAAATGATACCGTAATATAAAATAAGATTAAAATATGTCTATAACTACAGATATTAGCAAGACTTCCAGTCTTCTCAGACAACTGTTTTTCTATTTCTGTAAATAATGCATATATAAATGAAAGCTTTACTCTGACGGTGTATAATAAACACAGCGATTTACTTACTAGGCACTACTGTTAGCAGGGTTCCTGTTCCAAATATTACTTTGTTGCCATAATTTGCACACTGATATACATCCTGACAAATACCTTAAGGGTTCTTTCCTCTGTATTTAAAATGCTGCCCGTCTGCTATATCTTAGGGCCGAGGTGCCCACAATATCACGTCTTATAGATAGAACATTTAACTTAGTTTAATGAATAAAAGCAAATCTGAGTCCACTTCAGTCATCCATGCCCAAGGTACAATCCTGTATTAAAATAGCCCTTGCACACGATTGGGTGTTCAATGTGAATGCAGCCTAATATTATTCATCACTAACTGTGTGAAAATACACTACTCCTTTAGTTAATCCAACCCCATAACTTCAGGAGTTGGCAATATTTAATATTTAATATATGTTGTATTCTATTGTCCATTTTCTCTTTGGCTCTTTCTCTGTCTTTCTTTTCTTTGATATTCATCATTCTGTTTCCATTTCTGTTTTGCATATAAAATACTAAAAAGCATACTAATTCACATGCAGATTATATATTACGTACCTAGTCAACACACACTCCTCAATGAATACACTGTGCCAAACAATTACAATTCCTATAATATGTAGAATGTTTTATATACATGCATAGAGTCTGATGAATATGGATGTGCATATGGGTGTCCATAATGCACCATGAAACCCCATTAATTCATGGGTGTTATACAAAGTTACTGCAGTTTACAAATATCATACTACTACAACCTGTATATTGCTATACTTTAGATATAGTTTTCTAAAAAAAAAAAAAAAAAGGCAATAGCCTTTACCAGTTGTTACATATACACAATGTTAGATATTGTGCAGCTATAATTACACATTCACATTAGCACTATTGATCTGTATACAGTGACCATTTAAAAAAAGGCTATGACATGGGTTAAGTTTTATATATCACTCTGGTTAAACCTGAGTGGTTTGCAGGATTGCTTTAGGAATAAAATTGACTATATATATATATATATATATTGTATAGTAACAGGACACAAAAAAATGCTTACTTGGCATGACATGCAGTTGTGTTCCAGCTCCAAATATTAACTTTCCCCAACCAGAGCCACTATTCACACATCGTACACCCCCTTTACATTAAACCCTTGTGTACTACAGTGCCACATCAGATCACATCAGATGTTTTCTAAAGGATAAATGGCTTATGTAATACTCTTGAAACAAATTTCCTTTGGCATACACCATATAAATTTACACTAATTAAACAGCATACCTATCATTATAACCCTTATAATCCACCAACATCACTATACTGTATAAATGTGTAAAAATGAATGAGTACATTATACATCATCCATTAGTAACTAAGCATATAATGAAGCATACAACTGACTGGATGGACCTGAGTCAATCTGCTAATGTGAAAAATGTTGTTTTTACCTGTCACTTTATTAATTGTATAGATTCCAGTTAATGTATTAAAGACACAGACTATAATAAATAATAATTCAGACTTACTTGGTCTTACATCAAGCTTGGTCCCTTTCCCAAATATAAGCTTGTTGACACCAATATTATCACAATGGTAGAGTGCATTGCAAAAACTCTCTGCACTCTGTTATAGTTTAATGGTGTACTAAATGTGTCATATATTCATATTTAGTCTTTATTGATCAGTGATCATGAGTGTCACATGAAGTATAATGGAGGAACAAATATTGTATATGCATATCTTTGGAACTTAAAAGTACTAATTTACTTTGATCTGGCACATCAAAGGAATTTTTTTTTGCAAACATGCAAGCAAAGATCAATCTTTTAATGATTTCCTACTGAAGAGTTGGTCATCTCAAACTAGATTTAGGTTCCTAGATGTAGCCACATTAAAAGGAAGGTCTCATGCATCTTTGAGATTGTATAGTTTACATTCTGCAGAAATCAGAAGGATGACTGAGACCCCTTATACTGCAGAAATGAGACTCAGTGCTGCTAATGAGGCAAAGCTGGGAACCCTGATGGGGATATTTCTCCACTGAAGCCAACAGAAATATTTTATGCCACTTCATTAAGCCAGCTGACCACAACCTACCCATAACTGAAAAGGCAGCTTTGTGTGGGCTGACCCTTAATTTTCTATGTAGTTGATTTTAGATTTGATGTGTTTAGCCTCTTATAAAACATGTGTTATTATGTGCTCTCTATTTCTATGTTGCCACTTTTTTAAAAACATATTACAATGTTCTTTGCAATGAATTATCATATATAATAAAACAGGATATCATGTTTGGTTGAATTTGGAGAAAGTCCTAAAGTTAAAAAATACTTACTTGGATTTATTTTCAGTTGTGTCCCTTGTCCAAATATGAGTTTTCCATAGCCAACCCCAGCATTACACCAAGGTTTATGGCTCTACACTAACCCTCACATGTACTTAGCATACACTGAATGTTACAAAGAAATACTACTTAAAGTGCACTATATAGATGGTTTATGCATTATTATAATATTACTGAACACACTGGGGAATTACTGCTGTAAAATGCCGTTAACATTTTCTTTAAATATAGGATACTTACTAGAAACCACTGTTAATTGTGTTCCATGGCCAAAAAATAAATTGTAGTTGTTTCTAGTGGCACTGTATATCATTTCAAGTCAAAAACACAGCTGACTACCTGTGTACACATACTAGACAGTAATGTGTTACCCATGGAAGAATGAAATGGGGGTTCATTCATTAACACTTGCAGCTTATACTGGGTGAGGTTATGGGCTCTACTGAAGTATTCACTAAATCTAAAAAAAATACAGTTCACCCAAATGTACTCAAACCTTATTATAATTTTTCTCCACTTACACTAACAGCAGAGCTGCACTTACAAAACCTGAAATGTATAAATCTTAAAGTCTATAGACAGTGAGACTTCAATATACAATGCCAGCTTTGTGAATGCAAGATTTGTGTACATGGATAGTGCTGCTTCAAGGATTCAGAGAATCATATAAACAATGACAGTGCAAGATAGCTTGTACTGCATCATATAGAGCAAAATGATACTGCTGTGAGGCAAACATAGGGAATGTCTATTGGAGCATGTACATTTGAGGTGCCCAAATGCATGTGTATGTAAATGGAGCAGGGTGGACGGTACATGGAACGATACCTCCAGCATCAGTTTATTTTAGTAAAAAAACGAATGATCAGAAATACCTATCTCAGTCAGTTGGTACTCTTAGATATTAGATTGCTCAAATAGGGGAGGATTGTCTTACATTATGTCTATGGTCATCTTAGCATGCATTACTAAAATTATTTGTATGCAACTGCCATAACATGCTGTTTACACATACACACAGCGGTGATTAAATACCACCAAAAGAAAGCTCTATTTGTGTGAAAAAAATGATAAAAATGTTGTTTGGGTACAGAGTTGCATGACTGAGTAATTGTCATTCAAAGTGTGAGAGCACTGAAAGCTGAAATTTGGTCTGGGCAGGAAGGTGTATAAGTGCCCTGTATTGAAGTGGTTAACTAAACATTTCATTTTACATGTAAAAATGGAGAAATCTTAAAATGACAATGAGACTGAACATTTATGAACATTATAATTACTAAGAGTTGGAATTATGCCTTTTAAAAAAAACTGTGTTTAGCAGGCTTTAGGTTCCTTTTTTCCATTAAACATTACTTTATCTTTTATGCCATGTATATCCATCATACTACCCACTTTATAATATAACATTAAGAGTATGTTCAACAACAAAAAAGACACTTACTAGGTATAACAGTAAGCTTTGTGCCTTGACCAAAGACATAGTTCCAGTTGCCAGTATTAACACAGTCATAAACCCCAGTACATAAACCAGTAATTAGACCTTCATGTACAGGGGATTTCACTAACTAATATAATACATTCATGTATATCTTTACATCCAGATATGGTTACTGCATTATCACAGTTAGATATTATACTCATTGAGGGGAATTTTTTAAAACTTGAGCAGATGTGCATGGCAACCATTTAGCTTCTATCTTTCATTCTCAAAGCTTAATGGAACAAACTAAAGATAGAAGATGATTGGTGTTCTGCTGGTCCAGATTCTGTCTGTTCCATCTTTGATAAATTTGCTCCTTGTGGTTACATTACATGGAGTTGATTTACTCATGGAGTTGTGTTCACCCTAGCCTCTTCCAACATACTTTCAGATTCAGGAGGAACTCTGTATTTGTTCTAATTGCCCCCTTAAAGGCTCAGTTGAAAAATGTTTCCTTCAGTAAATCAACACCCAAATTTGATTTTATCTGAAACTATAAAAGTATGCATTTAAGATTGCTTAATTTTGCCAAAAGTAATGTATAATAGCTGTTAGCATTTTTATTATTATTATTATTATTATTATTGCTATTATTATTACTACATAGTGGTCTGATAGACAGAACCAAGTATTAAAGGTAGATGTTGTAGGTGTCTTACCTGGCTTAACAGTTAGGGTGGTCCCAGCTCCGAATATTAGCTTGTAGTTGCCTTGATAAGCACACTGCTATATCTTGCTACAATAACATATCTGTTGTGTTAACACTGGCAACCAGGTAATGTGTACAACATATACAATGTATCTGAGCTTGGTACAAAATAGGAAATGTATTTATATAGAAATACATTTAGTGAGAAATTGTGTTTATAAATGTTTCTAATAGATATAGCACAACCTACTGTATACACGTCACACATCATAGCTAACCTACCAATCCCAGTTTTTACGAATGTATTTATTACCTAAGTATGGAGTATATCAATATAAATAAAGTAATATATAGACTTACTTGGCCTAACAAGGAGTTTGGTCCCTTCTCCAAATGTAAGTTTAGAGAAGCCAGTATTATAATCACAGTGCTAAATACCATTACAAAAATAGAAACTGCATACATACACATGACTTGAAGAAGCGCATATAAAAGTAAATAGTTAACATTATTAAATACTTTAAAAAAAATACATATTGTAATGCAGGGATACAACTAAACATCCATAGTGGCAATCTTAAAGTTGTCATTATGCACAACATCCTTATTTTAATCAGGTAAAACTGTACATTTTACACCACAATGGAGTTCTATGTAAAAAAGTGTACTGTGAGATCTGAGTGCGCACAAAATATTTTGTGCAGCACTTTTTGCAGCACATTGCACTAAACTGGACCCTGGTTTCAGCACCTGGGACACTGGAGCTGTACTGCCTAGCCTCCTAAATAGCTCCCTGTGGTGCTAATAAGAGTGTTGCATTAATACTAGCATCTAGCATTCAGTTAACCAAAAGGCACAGTAGATTTGCAGCCTAAGGTGCCAGAGGCAAAGAGACAGATTTTTCCTGTATAGATATTCATCACCATAATTTTTCATGATATAGAAATAGTCATCCCATACAAGAAATGTCCTACATAAAAAGAAAATATCCTAACAGAGGGATTTTGATTTGAACATCAAAGGTGTGCACTTACAGGCTCCAGTGACTGACCAAATGGTCAGCAAGTACATAGAGGCATGCTCAAATTATCTAAGGGTGCACGTGGAAGCCTCTGCCGAACACATCTGGTGTGAATTTGTCTTTAAGTAAATAAACAATGGTGATCACTCCAACAAAAATGATCACAATCTTTCTCAAGATCCCTCAGCTGGGGTTGTCTTGAACAAGCCATAGACAGGATTGTCAGCCCATGTAGATGACACCAGCTGCAGTGGTAAAAGGTCTCCTGTTTCCCTTTCTCTAATAATATGGGACATTTGTCTTTTCTTTGCATCTGAAGATAGACTAATCATTGTAAAGGAAAACTTTTAAAAGGTTCCCTTTAGCTAAAAAAAGGAAAGCATATCTTCTTCAATAGAACTACACTAAAAGTAATCCATTTCTGCCATCACTGACCTCTAAGAATGCTGGTGGCCTGACTATCCCTGGTACTTTCTGAGTTACTAATTCAAAACAAGCATGTGGATTTAAAAATCCTGATCTGCATATGTGTTTCTAGATCAGGAACTCAGAAAGTATTGAAGGCTATGGATTAATATTATCAGCCAGCCAAATATTCACACTTTCAGGCTAGTTTCATGAGGCAGTAAAAAAAAAAAACAACGAAGAGCTGAAAAATGCAGTGATGCATAGAAAATTAGAACACATCTCTAAAATAAATTAGGCACATTGTTCTAAAGTCTAGTTGGTTGCTATGGGTTACTGCACTTTGCCCATTACAATTATGCTTTGAAGTGTCTTATGCCAAAACCCTGTTCTGTGTGGGTCAGCAACTTTCAGTATTCAAAGCAGATGTTCTTATGGTCTAATATGCACCCCAATGTTTAAACTAGAATTAAAATACTTAAGAATAAATGCACAATATAATTTATTTTCCAAATTCTCAGAAACAAAATTGCTATATGAATGCCATAAACTACATACTTACTTGGGATCACAGTTAATTTTGTCCCACTGCCGAATGTGACCTTAACATTATTTGTACACAGTGTGTCATCTCTTAACAAAAAGGGGTTGTGAAGTTATATAGATGACACTGAGGATTTTTTGTAGCATGTTTAACATTATACACATGCTTAGTAACTATACATTCTATTAGTTAATAGTTGGAGCTCCTAGAAATCACGTGGCCCTTTCATCAATTTTGATTTTTCTACGGTTAACTAATCTTTTACAATTTTTTTTTCACTCAGGGCAGAATAACATTGCTTATGTATACAAATGTACTACGTAGGTTGAAATGTATAAACATATTTGCATTTCATCTAAATCACCCACACAATGCCAAAAAGTCAATGTTAACAAGACCACATTTACACAATAGGTAAAGCAAAAGAAGGTGACCATGCACTATAGTAGGCAGCTGCCATACATACACATAGATAGAGGATTGGATATATAACATCTAAAAAGATATGTTTGCAACAACCTTACAAATGTTAGGTGGAGTAACCATAGGACTTAACTTTTCATCCTGCATAGTAAATATCAGAAGGCTATGAGTGCATACTGATTATCACCAGACAGAGATTATTATGCTATACGACTGGCAGTAAAATTGCATACACATTTATAAACAATGAATGAATATCAGCCTAAGCCACAGAGAAAAAAAACTTACTTTGTATAACATGTAGTCTAGTGCCAACTCCAAATATGAGCTTGTTCCCAAAGCTATTAGCACACAGTGCTTCATGTAATATCAACAACCCAGCCAGGATATCACATAACAGATGTGTGCACCTTGCACCGTGTACAACATCTCAACAGCTGTCATTAAAATAGCCATGATTTAATGTTTGAATTATTTAAAAGATGACAACCTAGAGTTTATTTTATTTACCATTTTATTTACCATTTCTAAGTGTGGCATTGTTACTGATATTCCACATACAATAGATGTTTGGGATTTTAATATAGGCAACCACTTATTTATTTTCAAAAATTTGACGCAGAGTAGAGATAGCAATTTTAATTCTTGTGTCTGTGTATATTTTCAAACATATCTATACCAGTGTTTACTGCACTTAACATCTGCCATTGCATTTTACTGGAACTGTTGACTATTATTTAATATATCGTGGATCATTGCAAATCACCCAACAACAAATGTCAGGACAACTTTTCAACTTTCCATTTAAAATTGTTGATTGGGAAAATATATATAACAACATGTGTATTTATGAAGAAAACATGTTGGTATTAGTAGTTACTGGCACTAAAATGAGTGAAACGTCTTCTTAGTTCATTAGAAACTGCTCATAGAAGGCAGTGGAGTTGGCCAGATCTGACCTAGCAATGTACTGAAACCCACATTATTGATTGATTGATGAATAGTAGAATTTTAGAACCGTAAACCAATAGGAAATATAGTTAAACTGTTGATTTTCTTTTCATAAATGCACCCCCTTATTTTGTGTTGGCAAAATATTACTCAATATTTAAGTTACTTGGGCATGTTTTAATTCCAAAAGTGAGAATTTCAACCTTACATATAGCTTATATCTGCCTGACCATAAAATAGAATTTAAAGTATGGGTTTGAAAATATATTTTATGCTATGTTTTCAAACAAATGCACTAAATGACTACTAAAGTCATTATATGTACTTACTTGTGATTACAGTGACCTTTGTTCCCGCTCCAAAGACCAGTTTGTTGTAACCAGTATTAGCACAGTGTTAGATGGCAGCTCAAAAATGTAGCAAAGGCACTTGTAGGAACTGTACTCACTATTGAGTGTCAGGTCTTAATATATATATATATATATATATATATATATATATATATATATATATAAATCAGATATATAGATAGATATATACATAAATATACTTTAAGGATTGAGTAGAGATTCTGCTGGAATAACATCACAAATACTAATGGAAAATAGGATTTATGGATGTGCACTTAGCCTCAAGCCCATCTGAATGCATTTTACAACAATTAGCTTTTGATATTCAGATTATATTCCTAATCTTGCCTGTGTATAGAAAGCTATACTTTATGTGATACATGGCACACTAATAAATGAGTAGAATTTGCTGGATATACTTTTTACCTACAGGCTGATGAGGAAAGGAATGCATTGCTAAAAGTATAAACAGGAGCTTTCAGTACAAATGGCTCTTCACTATTAATGGAGTTTATTTATTAAATGCGTACAGTCTAGTCACTTAGCTTAGTAAATAAGGTGAAGCTATGTTCACTTTCTGTGCTGGCAAAATCTTGTATCTCTCCTGCACACAAATTGATATGCAAAGTGAACACAGCTTCACTTTATTTACTAATATTCACTTTGCAAAATAAACTTAGACAGATGTACAGAATCTGCTCCTTTAGAAACTGAATCCCAAATTGTTTTATATAATACCTACTTGGCTTTACAACGAGTGTTGTTCCTAGTCCAAACTGCAGTACAATAAAGTGGTTAGTATAAATTTTATTTGAATAAATATTTCAATATATCATATGGGTTCTCCTAAAATATCAACATCTCATATGCATAATTTAACATGAATGCCCGATTCTTGTCTTGATAGAGAAAGCAGTTAGATGACAAGAAAATATGTGGGTTTAAATCTACCAGAGATGTCATTTTAACATTAGCCTGGAGAGCATTAGGCAGATTTATTATCTCAATTAATATAACATTGGGTGAATATTTAATTTAATTATCAAATTATGTGCAGATTAAATAAGTAAACAGAAATCTACTCTGATGTGGATGGATATTGTGAATATTCTCAACTCCTTTTGTTATTTTAGCCCCCATGTGTTCACTTCCAACACCCTATCATGTGCAAGGGAATTAAGTAGTTAACATTTTCCCTGTGCTTTCAAGGATGTTCCCACGTTGTCTTTACACAAAGTGACCAGTTTGTAAATTAAGTGAAAAAACTGTATGGAGATATATTGCACCCATTATTTATTATTCACACATACAGTTACATTTTTGCATAGAATCTGCAGGGGTTAGAGTGAGTTAAAATAATAAAAGTTGTATCCTGTTTCAGAAGGTTTAATAAACATATTGTGAGCTAGAATTGCTTTATAAAATGTAGAAAACAACTAATTCTTAAATACAGTTACAAAGTGAGCTTGATGAATACTCCACAACAGACACCTGCAAAGGGTAGTTTTCTTAGAATAACTGACTTTCTCTTAAAATGCAATAACTTTTCTTTTAAACCTTTCTCTAAGAATGCAGTAACATGCAGTTGAAATTTTCTAACATGACAAATATAATTTTATACGTCTGATATATTCTGCATAAAAAAATAGAACACACCTACTTGGTAAAACCTCTAGCTTTGTTCCACTCCCAAATATAGGTTTAAGGTTGTTATTGGCACACTGATACATAACACAACAAAAACATTACAGTTTTAAGTACTATTCTCAGCACTTCTTCTTCTTTTTATATATGACTTTTGGAAAAAACATATTTTATATTATTCACTGTGCTACATATTATACCACAAATATATATATTTATGTCAAGGTAAAATATGTGACAGTTTGTAAAACATAGTTTTACAATATTTTTTATTACTTAGGTTTCATACTGCTAGAACATTTAAGAATCAGTAAATGATATTCTAAGCTTGACCAATTGTACGCTCATCTATCATCTTCAGATTAAGGGAGTGATTTACTGAGGTTTCTTCAGAACAGCAAAGTTAAGCTTTCTTTATGTATGGATAGGCACAATTCTCTTTTTTTAATTTAATCTATATAGTAATCCTGTTATTTATGGTTTGGAAAGCCTTCAATTAATTACTTCCTACTTTTAAAGATACATAATAATAAAACAGAGCAATCAATTAGCTTGGTGTTCTTCAGTGTGCCACAGATAGCTACATCACATAATTCATTTTTATGTAATAAATACTTTGATATAAAGGTCAAATCATCTTTCTCTTACTTGGTGTGACAGACAAGATTGTTCCTCTTCCAAATATGAGTTTGTTTAAGTTTCCAGTACCACACAGTGACAATTTCATTAACAAAAACCATATGTACCTATAGAACTAGCAGCACAATTTCCTGGTCAAATCTTGCCTGTTTTCTCCTTTTAATCAACCATAATGTTTTAATTAACACAAGTGTTAAAATAGTTTAGTGAATAAAGTAAATATTCAATAAATATTAAATTTTGGGTAAGAAAAATCCTTTATTTTTTCTGTTTAATTAGACTTGTATGGGATTTAATAGGATAAGTGGTGATTCACTATGTGAACAGCCCCTCTCCTTAAGTAAATTAATCCCACAGTTTTTGAATTGCAACACTCCTACCCTCTCTCTCTTTGTAAATAGTTTTAAAGTGTATTAAACTAACATTACATTTTATTTTATTTGTTTATTTATTTTATTTAAAAAATAATATTTATTTTATTTTCTCCTTCATGGTCTGTTAAATCTATCATTAAAAGCATTTTCTTATATATGTTCTACAAGTGCAAATAAAAAAAGTTGTTCATCCAACCAGAAATCTTTTGAGCTTATAACTCCCTGTCCTCTCTTCTTCTGTGGACAGTTATCAGTTAGCATTGTTCCCAGCCATCTCTATTGACTTGAAAATGCCCCCCTATATTATAAAGAGAGGGAGGTGTTATATAGTCCCAATACATTCCCTTCCAAAGGTGACAATATAATTTTCCTAGATACAGTATGATTCTCACTCTAGAACTGGTGAAAAGCAAAGCAAAGGTGAGCAAGAAAATAAATTCAGTTGACACATCTAAGGAGCAGTAAGTTGCAATAAATTCAGTTTTCGTTCTTGGGATTAAATGCACTTTAGGATCTCCATCTCATGCATGATATCCCACCAGGCAGGGAAAGAAAACAACTTGTGCAAAATACACTACTAAATTTTTTTAACTGCATAAACCCGTCCTAACAATATTTTCAGGAATATTGGCAAATATGTGGCTAGTTGTCCCTGAGGACCAAAACAAAATAATAAAAAAATAGGCTAGCTTAGTGCATATATAAAAGATATCCATAAGCATTTTCTGAATGACAATGAGCCAAATCTTGTAGATGTAATTTGTCATTCAGCCTCTGTATACATATTCCTGCAACTATGATATAATTATCTATCTTAAATAAATACTCCCAACATATATTTCATTGTAGTATACATTAAGTAAGGTCTGAAAATGTCAATGCAAATAAGCCAAATAAAATCATCCATTCCTTATAATTTCAAAGCTGAATGTGAATCCAATACGAACAAAACAACTTACTGGGAATGATAGACAGTCGTGTCCCTGAACCAAAGATGTATTTGTTGTTATAATTATCACACTAAGAACATCCTTAACAAAAATGTCTCTTCTTTCAGTGGCAAGATTTCTGAATTCTCTAACTAAACATGCAGGCTGTCTACACACGAAAGTGGCCTCAAATATTTTAAGCAGACAAGTCTTCTTTAAGACATAAGTAGATCCAGAACAAACATCCCTTTAGTGGGAACCTGAATGTCATAATAATAATTTGTTTTGGGGGTTTGCAGTTCAAACAAATAATTTTAATATCACAACTATATTAGGATTTAAGCTAGAGATTTTTTTTAGTTTCATTAGGAAGATATTTAATGTTTTAATGGTGTACTATATATTTTTAAATTAAGAATTATTAGGGTGCAATTTATTTAATAAATTGATCACTGAAAGCCCTTAAATATGGAGTTTGTTGGAGCTCTAGAGCAACAGAGAGCTAAGGTATAGGCTTTGATGCAACCAGTTCTCAGTTTGTATTATTTTATTCTCTTAAAAGTAACTGAATGTTGAAGTGTGATTAATCTGTATATTAGCACTTGTTAATACACATTAGCATGTGAAAAAATAATTATTTGGAATTAATCTAAGTTTACTTACTTGGAATGACTGCTAGCTTAGTGCCACTGCCAAATATGAGTTTATAGTTATTTGCAGTAGCCACAATATGCTACTCCTTAGCAAAAATCCATCATTGTCAGGAAACAAATAGAAGTGTCTCTCTTTATGTTTATATTTCAAATGTGTCTGAATTAATAAATATTTCACTGTCCTTTATACTTTTCCCATAACAAGAATTAAATGCAGGTAATGTATTTATGAAATCAGAGACTTAAATCATAAGAATTTATATTATAATCTTTACCATACCACAATGTTACTGTACCTAATTTAGTAACCGAAACTGGTGGTGACTTCTAACATTCTGATAATCTTTGGATTTGTTATTTCATATACAAACACCAAAAGTCCAATCGCATGTAGGGAAATTAGACAGAAATATGCTGGACATGATACAGATGTTGTAAACGCAGATTCACATTACCCCACTTATGTAAGGCTACATACATCATGAAAATTGATAAGAAATTTATAATTTGATGAAAAACTAATTTCCAGAGCATATTTGTGTGAAAACCTGAATTATGATTATTTGAAATAAAATGTGTTTGCCTGCCTATGTATATACTGTTGTTGAAAGATTTAAAACAACTACTTACTTGGAAGAACAGTAAGCATGGTTCCTTTTCCAAAAATGAGTTTACTGAATCCAGACGTAGTCACATTGCTCTACGTCTTAACAAAAACGAGGGTGCTTTCTTTAATCTAAATACTAAAGCAAATGTTGTATCTTATGAAAACGATTATGATCTTAAACCAGTGTTTATCAATTCTAGTCCTCAAGGCACACCAACAGGTCATGTTTTCAGGATTTCCCTCAAAGTAAATGGCTGTGGTAATTACTAAGGCAGTGAAACTGAGCAAATCACCTGTACAACATAATGGAGAGCCTGAAAACATGACCTGTTGGTGCGCTTTGAGGACTGGAATTTAGAAACAGTTCTTAAACGTATGTCTATATCCTTATGTACTGTACTTTCAATGATGACAAATAACAAAGCACTTACGTTGTATCACAGTAAGCACAGTCCCTTTTCCAAATATGAGTTTGTCAGCACCAAATCTAGTCACAGTGCTCAATGTCTTAACAAAAACAATGAGGCTGATTTACTAATGGCATTGAGAATGTTCACACAATAAAATGTGTGAATATTCACTTCAATTATAGAGTCATGCACAGATGAAATAATGAAACAGTGAATTGGTTTGCACATGATTGGACAATCTGAGTAAATATCCACACAGTTTATTATGTGAATATCCTCAACTGTTTTAGTAAGTTAGCCTTCATGCTGCTTTCTATCAACTAATCACCTTTACCCTCACTGCAATAATGCCATTATTTCAATTTCTTCATGCCTAATGCTACCTTTCTATATATTTTTAATTCAACAATGGACCAAATTTGTTTAAAAAAATATATCCATCATTTGTTTCTAGGACATGGCAACTTTGTTATCAGTTTGCAAGTATTATTTCTAAAGCACTACACAGATAGTACAACAATGCAATGATTTCTGAATTTCAGATTAGCTATCATATGGTCTGTAGGGCTCAATCAGTCATCATTATTATGTAGAAATCAAAGGAGCTGTTGTTTATTTCTAAGGTCAACATTTATTCGCACAAACAGAACCATACATTACTGCCACAAAATGTACATGAATGGGATCCTGTACAATAAATATATTGTGTAAGTAACGGGCTATACTACACTTCTATCTAGCTACATTATTTCACTAGTGCATATGAAAGGAAAAGTTAATATTGGTCAGCTGTGATATTTATTCAAACATTTTGCAAAGTGTCCAAATTCCCTCTTGTGTGATGATAAGACTTACATTTATTTAAGTACAGACATAAGTATTACAATTACTAACTTACTTGGAATGACAATAAGATGAGTGCCTCCTCCAAATACAAGATTTCTAGCACCGCCAGTATTAACACACCAGCTCAACCCTTTGCATTATCCTCTAGCTAGAGTCACAGCTATGTAATGTCACAATTATACTGAGAGATTGTCAGTCCACAAATCCAACTTACTATGTTCTGAAATTTTCATTTTGCTTTAGATATTTTTGCCAAATTGTATTTTACCTACTATGAAAAATGATGTTTACTTTTTAAATTTCAGCCCTAGTATATAATGTTTTATTGTTTTCCATAATGCACAATATGTGATAGTGGAATCATATTTGTTTTGTAGAGCTGGCCTCTGCAAATCTGATATATTAGCACAGTAACTTTACATAAATGTATGAAAAAAAGAATGTTTGATTATTACTGTTTTTTGCAATGGCTTATTGAATAACTTGAATAAATACATTTAAAAATGACATATTAACTTACTTGGAGTCACTGCTAGCTTAGTGCCACTGCCAAATATGAGTTTGTAGGTATTTGTACCAGCCACAGTGTACTAGTCCTTTGCAAAAATATGTGTGTCTGATTACATATTTTATTCATATTTTATTTATTGGATCATTTATTTTATCCTATGCAGCTGCAGCTGATCATTAGAGAGGCTTAATTTTGGGTAAAATAATGTTCTCCTCATTGGTTACATATTTATCATTGTATTCTTCAACTGTTCAAACATTAAAAGTAGAGTATTATAAATTTAGTATATTTTATTACTCTTACATTGTATTACACACTGGGAATCTAGGACTAACCAAACTATCCAAGTTATTCTATAAGTCATTGCAAAGATCAGCAACAATCTGCAGAGCATCATACTAATTAGTAGCAGTCAGGTTAATGATTTCTGATTGTTCTTGATGGGTCATTGTACTTTGCCAATTGTTTTCTGAATAAGTCTATTGTACAGTATATCACTATCCATCAACAGACTATTGAAAAGTTATATTTCAATTGGTTGTTGCATTTGTCACATCAGCATCATCATAATTATCATCATCATATTTTAAAAATGAATCAGTGCTTAGCAATTTGTTCCATTTGTATACAAACACATATTTTGAAGTGATAAAACAGAACTTGACTCTGTATATTGTTCTAAAATCTGCAGATGAACAAATGTGCTTACTGAAATAAAGTTAGTGAAAATCATTTTTAGTTCTGAGTGAGTTCTATAGTTAGAGCACAATATTATCTTACTTGGTATGATTTGAAGCTTTGTGCCTTGGCCAAAGATGAGTTTATATGCTCCTGAGCCACTATAAACACAATGGTTCACACCGTAACAAGAACCAATATCCATACACATAGTATATTAAACAGTTTGTTCTGCAGAACTAAACAATGAATATGTAATATAATAAATAAGGCACACATTTGCATTCGTTTAGCATAACTGAATTTGTGTCTAGCTCCAATTAAGGATTAAAGGACATTTCCAAAACTGAAATAAAAAAAAACAAACAAACAATGCAGGCCAATAAGAGAATCAATATTTTTAAATCATCAAATCAATGATTCTGAACTGCCTACCCTCTCACATGCAGGAAAATTGTATATACTGGAGGGGGATTGCTTAGAGTGAGCAAAAAATATAAAACATAGTATCTTATATTATGTGGAACTTTTAAGAGGTTCAAGATGAAATTTGATTAAAGCACAGATGATCCAGAATACTCATTTATCTAGCAGAAATATATTTGTTCTTCCAATTCAGTAAGAAAGCTACAACACATAATATAACGTCATCAGGATAGCAGAATATACAGCACATCAGAAGAGCTTCCTAAAATATTAACAGCTGATTTCATACAATGTAATATTGAGTTATGCACAATTAAACCTGTATTTAGTGATACATATTTTTGATATATCTGGTCTTCTCACATGTTTAAGTTACTTAAATAAACAATAAGAAAACTTACTTGATAAAACCTGTAGCTTTGTTCCACTCCCAAACACAAGTTTGACGTTGTTATTATTATCACAATGATGCACACCACAACAAAAAGATTACTGTTGTATGCATTGTAGTCAGCATCACTTTTCTGTGACAATTGAAATATTGTGTAGTAGCTGAGATACATATTATTTACTTTTTTATTGCCTGGATAATATCAAATCATATAAATTGATATAGGAAACAATATGTATCACAGCAGGTCCAACATTTTTTACAGTATATTTTACATATTAATGTTTCATACTGCTAAAATATTTTCAGAATCTCCAAACTATGCTCCAAGGTTATGGCAGGAGAAGACTGATGATTTGAAAGTACTATTAAACCCAAAACCAAAAAAAAAAAATATGTTGTAGCTTACCAATCCTTAGATGTGGGGGCTACATTAGTTTTCTTATTTTGGGTTGTTTATTTCCTTTGGTTTTCACCTGATGATCTGGCCAGTAACACCTCCTGTATTTGAGCCCCCCCCCCCCCCCCCATGCTGGATGATGGAGCAACAGAGACTCCTTTTGACAACAGCATTGTCAGTCTGGAAAGAGGGGAGTGTTAGATGCGCTAGCAGATTTAGATACACTAAATAAATTAAAGCCAAATTCCAGCAAACATTTTTTTAAGCAGTTGCAGTAACAGCTTTGTTCCTTTTGGCATAAAGGTTTTACATACATAAATAAAAGCTGACAATTGTAGGCACCCCTGTCAGGGTTAAGTGGTTTGTCTCAACCTTCTAACTGCTAGGTTGGCAGGACAGCTTGTTCTGTTGAAAAACAACAGACTTACTGTTAGGATCACCAGGTAAAATGAGAGAAAGAAAGCCAAAAAAAATAAAACTAATACAGCTACCACATGTAAAATTCAGCAAGCTGCAATATAATAAATGTTTGCTTTTGGGTTTAATAAATAAAAACAATTACTAGCTATTAATCACCAAGGGTTATTATAATATAAGTTACACGGGTAGCATGTGATTGCCTATAATAGTAAATTATCACACACATTTTGAACACCCATTAGGAATTACTCATTAGTGATTCTGGTAGTGTAACAAAGCTACAAAAAAAATACGCCCATATGCTTGTGACTTTAACCATTAATACTATGGCTTGTCACCTAGTTGTTGAGACTGGTTTTAAAGTTCTTCAGAATAGCATTTTTTTTTTTTGGGTAAAAAGAACAGTTAACTTTAGTTTAAGTTAGGTTTTTAACTTGATGTAGTGTTGGAAATTTGGAAATCCTTTACTAAAATATTTGTACATAAAAAGATCTTGTATGAATTTAAGGGTGTACAAAAATATAAAGTGAAACTCATTGTGCTACAAACAGCAATGTCACAGTATTATTATACATGTTTGAAACATATTGATAAAGCACTGTGACATAATTCACTTACTTGGTGTTACAGATAATGTAGTTCCACTTCCAAATATGAGCTTGTTCCAGTTACTACTACCCCACTGTGACAACCTCATTAACAAAAACCAGATCTAACCATAGAACGGTAGAGCAGTAAATGCTTGTCATCACAACGCTTTACCAGCGCATATTTTCCTTCAAATATTCACAGGTAAAATAAATACTGCTTTTTTAAATTGTAACATATTTATATCTCTATTCTATTAGCTGGAAGTCTGGAAACATGGCATGATAAGCAAGGTAAACTAACAATATGGGAACAGAACAAATACCATCTATAGGCTTCTTCAGAGGCACACTGAGCTTGAATGTGTAGCTCATCATTGCCCATCTCTACATCCATTACAACAGAAATTACAAAATCTAAGAAATAATATTATTATTAACCTATTATAAAATATGAGTCTCAGTGGTGCAATATTGAAGTACATTAAAAACTGCTTATGGTTTGAAAAATTCAATGGCAGCCACAAAATCCAGCAACCTATTGTTTGTAAATACAAAACTGACATGATAATTTTGAAAAATTGGAACGTTTAAAAAGAAACCAAAAACTTACTTGGAATAACAGATAGTTTTGTCCCTAACCCAAAAGTATACTTGTTGGCATTATCACAGTATGAGAACCTTAACCAAAAACTACCATGCCTTCCTCAACACAGTTATTCAGAACTGTGCAGTATTATGTGCAGATGAAATAAACAAACAAGAATTTGCTTTTCTGGTGACTGGTCATTTAAAGTGAATATTCACTAAATGTATTGCTTGGACATTCTGAACTTCTTTAGTAAACGGCCTCATTGTGACTGATTCAGTAAAGGAGTTCAAAATGTTCACTGTAAAAAAGTGAAAATTGACTACAATTAATTATGTACACTATGTACAGATGAAATAAACAAAACTTTCTATTCACAAGAATACATACTAAATAAAATGAACCTTCACTCATTCCTTTAGTGAACATTCTCAATTCCTTTAGTAAATTTGCCTCTGGCTAAAAGGTGGACCTAAACATTCAGAGAGACATTTGTGCTGATTTACTAAAGGAACTGAGAATCTTCACATAATAAACTGTTCAAATATTTAATTCAACGTTCCGATATTGTGCAGATGATATAAATACACAGGAATTTGCTTTTCACGTTATTAGATAGTTGAAGAGAATATTCCCATGATTTATTGTGTGAAGATTCCTGACTCCTATAGTACATCAGCCTCAACGTGTATGTCATTCTTTCCACAAAATCATTTGTTTGCTATTTATAGATATCTAATTAATAGCACTAATGACATAAGCCACACAATATGCAGCATTTAGAAAATACATATCATGAAATTAACAACTTGTTAAATATTTAAATACTGAAGAAAATACTGCTTTACTTACTTTGCAAGATAGCTAGCTTTGTTCCACTACCAAATATCAGTTTATTGCTGGCTCCAGTATAAGCACAGTCAGACACACCAATACACAAACTATATTTCCAAAAGACTATCACAAACCATCAATTTTTTGTGCATATTTACTAAAGAAGCTGAGACTCTTCACATAATAAATTGTTAAAATATTTAATTCAGCTTTCCAATATTGTGCAGATGATATAAATACACAAGAATTTGCTTTTCACATTATTAGATAGTTAAAGAGAATATTACCACAATTTATTGTGTGAAGATTCTTGACTCCTATAGTACATGAACTTCCACGTGTATATAGTTTTTTCCACAAAATCATTTGTTTGCTATTTATAGATATCTAATCAAAGTCACCAATGACATAAGCCACACAATATGCTGTATTTAAAAAATAAATATCATGAAATGAACAACGTGTTAAATATTTAAATACTGAAGAAAATAATGTTTGTTTGTATGATGTTTGTATGATCTTAAACGTATGTCTAAATTCTTATGTACTGTACTTTCACTGATGACAAATAAAAAGGCACTTACGTGGTATCACAGTAAGCATGGTCCCTTTTCCAAATATGAGTTTGTCAGCACCAGATCTAGTCACAGTGCTCAATGTCTTTACAAAAACAATGAGGCTGATTTACTAATGGCATTGAGAATTTTAACACAATAAATTGTGTGAATATTCACTTCAATTATACAGTTATGCACAGAAGAAATAATGAAACAGTGAATTGGCTTTTTGCATGATTGGACAATTTGAGTAAATATCCTCACACTTTATTAGGTGTATATTTCTCAACTGTTTTAGTAAATTACACTTCATGCTGCTTTCTATCAACTAATCACCTTTACCACCACTGCAATAATGCCATTATTTAGATTTATTCGGGCTTAATCCTACCTTTCTATATAATTTTCATTCAACAATGGACCAAATTTGTTTAAAAAAATGTATCCATCATTTGTTTCTAGCACATGGCAACTTTGTTATCAGTTTGAAAGTATTATTTCTAAAGCACTACACAGATAGTACAACAATGCAATGATTTCTGAATTTCAGATTAGCTGTCATAGGATTTGTAGGGTTAAAGCAGTCATTGTTATTATGTACAAATCAATGGAAGTTATTGGATGAAGTGCAGTTGGAAAGAAACTACTGCTTTTGTCTATTTCTGAGGTCAACGTTCAAACGCACAAACAGAACCATACATTGCTGCTACAAAATGTACATGAATGGGATCTTGTACAATAAATATATTGTGTATGTAACGGGCTATACTGCACTACTATCTAGCTACATTATTTCACTTGTGCATATGAAAGGAAAGTGAATATGGCCAGCTGTAATATTTATTCAATTATTTTGCAAAGTGTTCAAATTCTCTTTCGTGTGATGATAAGGAAGGATATAGACAGAAGTATTACATTTACTAACTTACTTGGAATGACAATAAGCTGAGTGCCTCCTCCAAATACAAGTTTTCTAGCAGCACCAGCATTAACACACCAGCTCAAACCTTTGCATTATCCTCTAGCTAACATCACAGCTTTGTAATGTCACAATTATTCTGAGAGATTGTCAGTCCACAAATCCAACTTACTATCTTCTGAAATTTTCATTTTGCTTTAGATATTTTTGACAAATTTTGTTTTACCTACTATGAAATATTATGTTTACTTTTTACATTTTTTTTATAAGTCAGCCTCAGTATATCATGTTGTATTGTTTGACATAATGCACAATATGTGATAGTGGAATCTTATTTGTTTTGTAGGGCTGGCCTCTGCAAATCTGATATATTAGAATTATAAGTCTACATAAATGTATGAAAAAAGAGAATATTTGATTATTACTGTTTTTTTGCAATGACTTATTGAATAACTTGAATAAATAAATAAAAACAATGACTTATTTACTTACTTGGAGTCACTGTTAACTTAGTGCCACTGCCAAATAGTTTTTAGGTACTTGTACTAGCCAGAGCATGATTACATGCAGACAAATTTTATTCATATTTTATTTATTTGATCATTTATTTTATCATATGCAGCTACAGCTGATCATTAGAGGAGCTTAATTTTGGGTAAAATAATGTTCATCTCATTATTTACACTTTTATCATTGAATTCTTCAGCTGTTCAAACATTAAAAGTACAGCATTATAAATCCGGTATATTTTATTACTCTTACATTGTATAACACATTGGGAATCAAGGACTAACCAAACTATCCAAGTTATTCTATTAGTCATTGCAAAGACCAGCAACAATCTGCAGAACACCATACTAATTAGCAGCAGTCAGATTAATGATTTTTGTTTGTACTTGATGGGTCATTGTATTTTGCCAATTGCTGTTTGCCTTTCTGAATAAGTCTATATTGTATCCCAATCCATCATCAGGACTATTAAAAAGTTACTTTTTCAATGCTACGTGTGTCACATCAGCATCATCATAATTATCATCATCATCATCATCATCATCATATTATAAAAATGAATCAGTGCTCAACAAGTTGTTGCATTTGTATACAAACACATCATTTGAAGTGATAAAGCAGATCTTGACTCTATATTGCTCTAGAATCTGCAGATGAACAAATGTGCTTACTGAAATAAAGTTAGATGTGAACATCATTTTTAGTTCTATGAACAAACATACGCATCAGTATACATCTCTTCCTTGAACAATCTTCACCAATCTATATTACCAAAGTGAGAGCACAATATGATCTTACTTGGTATGATTTGAAGCTTTGTGCCTTGGCCAAAGATGAGTTTAAATCCTCCAGAGCCACTATGCACACAACAGTTCACACCATAACAAGAACCAATATCCATACACATGTTATGTTAAACAGTTTGTTCTGCAGAACTAAACAATGAATATGTAATATAATAAATAAGGCGCACATTTGCATTAGTGTAGCATAAAAGTGTTTGTGACTAGCTCTAATTAAGGATAAATGGACATTTCCAAAACTGAAATAAAAAAAACAATGCAGGTCAATAAGAGAATCAATTTTTTTAAATCATCATATCAATGCTCCTGAACTGCCCACCATCTCACATTCAGGAAAATTGTATATACTGCAGGGGGCTTGTTTAGAGTGAGCAAAACATATAAAACATAGTATCTTATATTATGTGGAACTTTAACTTTTAAGAGATTCAAAATGAAATTGGATCAATGCACAGATGATCCAGAATATTCATTTATCTAGCAGAAAAATATTTGTTCCACAAATTCATTGAGAAAGTTACAACACATAATATACAGTCATCAGAATAGCAGAATATACAGCACATCAGAAGAGTTTCCCAAAATATAAACAGCTGACGTCATAGAATGTAAAATTAAGTTGGCCAATTAAACCTGTATTTAGTGATACAAAAAAAAACCCTTTATACATGTGTGATCTTCTCACACGTTTAAGTTACTTAAATAAACAATAAGAAAACGTACTTGATAAAACCTGTAGCTTTGTTCCACTCCCAAACACGAGTTTAACGTTGGTATTATCACAGCGATATACACCACAACAAAAAGATTACTGTTGTATGTATTGTAGTCAGCATCACTTTTCTGTGACAATTTAAATATTGTGTAGTAACTGAGAAACATATGATTTACTATTTTATTGTCTGGATAATGTAAAATCATATTTGATATAGTAAACAATATGTATCACAGCAGGTTCAAACATTTTTACTATATATTGTACATATTAAAGTTTCTCACTGCTAAAATATTTTCAGAATCTCCAAACTATGCTCCAAGGTTATTGCAGGAGAAGACTGATGATTGTAAAGCACTAATAAACCCCAAACCAAAAATGTATTGTTTCAGCTTACCAATCCTTAGATGTGGTGGCTGCATCAATTTTCTTTTTTTATACTTTTTTCCTTCTGTTTTCACCTGGTGATCTGGCCAGTAACACCTCCTGTATTAGAGTGCCCCCACTCTGGATGAAGAAGCAACAGAGCCTCCTTCAGACAACAGTATTGTCAGTCTGGGAGGAGGGGAGTGTTAGATGCACTAGCAGATTTAAATAAATTGAAGCCAAATTCCAGCAAACATTTTTTAAGCAGCAAAAAGGTTTTACATACATAAATAAAAGCTGATAATTGTAATCACCCCTGTCTGGGTTAAGTGGTTTGTCTCAACCCTCTAACATGCTAAGTTGGCAGGACAGCTTGTTCTGTTAGGATCACCAGGTAAAATAAAAGAAAGAAAGCAAATGAATGCAGCCATCACATCTAAGAATTGGTAAGCTTCAATATAATACAGCTTTAAGTAATTAAATAAAATAAAAGCAAATACTAGCTAATAATCACCAAGGATGAATAGGCTATTATGATCTAAGATCCATGGGTTGCATGTGATAGCATGTAATAGTGAATCATCATACACATTTGGAACACTGTACTTTAATGTGTGCTTGATCTCTACTACATGCCACTTGTATAGCTTAGACCATAGGTAGGGATTTCTCTCAACTGTGCAACAAGCAAGTCTCTATCTTTAGCAATTATTCATTAGTGATTCTGGTAGTGTAACAAAGCTACAAAATATGCCCATATGCTTGTGACCTTAACCATTAATACTCTGGCTTGTCGCATTTAGTTGTTGAGACTGGTTTTAAAAGTTCTTCAGAACAGCAAACATTTTTTTTCAGGCAAAAAGAACAGCAAACCTTAGTTTAAGGTAGGTTTTTAACTTGATGTAGTGTTGGAAATTAGCACATTTGATTTGGAAATCCTTTAGTCAAATATTTTGTACATAAAAAGATCTTGTATGAAATTAAGGGTGTGCAATCATATAAAGGGAAAATCATTGTGCTACAAACAGCAATGTCACAGTATTATTATACACAGGGCTGGATTAACATAGGGGCTATTGGAGCTGCAGCTCCAGGCCCCTTCCTTAAGATAGGCCCAGCCCAATGGTGTAAGTGAGTCACTAATACTGCCCAGCCCTGCTCTGTATAGAGTGTTCATATGATAGATATGTAAGTTGCGGCAGCATATTTCATTTGTTTTAACAAAAAAATGTTGCATTTTCATTTTATCTTCAGCACTAGGCATATGATGCTCTTAATCCGGCCCTGATTATACATGTTTGAAACATATTGATAAACCACCGTGACATAATTCACTTACTTGGTGTTACAGATAATGTAGTCCCACTTCCAAATATGAGCTTATTCAAGCTACCACTACCCCACTGTGACAACCTCATTAACAAAAACCAGATCTAACCATAGGATGATATCGCAGTAAATGCTTGTCATCACAATGCTTTACCAGCGCATATTTTCCTTCAAGTATTCACGGGTGAAATAAACACTGCTCTTTTAAATTTTAACATATTTGTATCTCTATTCTATTAGCTGGAAGTCTGGAAACATGGCATGACTAGCAAGGTAAACTAACAATATGGCAACAGAACAAATGCCATCTATAGGCTTCTTCAGAGGTACATTGAGCTTAAAGGTGTAGCTCATCATTTGCCATCTCTACATGCATTACAACAGAAATGACAAAAGCTAAGAAAATATTATTAACCAATTATAAAATATGAGTCTCTGCAATATTGAAGTACATTAAAAACTACTTATGGTTTGAAAATTTCAATGGCAGGCACACAATCCAGCCCTTTATTGTTTGTATATACAAATCTGACATGAAATGATAATTTTGAAAAATTGGAACATTTAAAAAGAAACCAAAAACTAAACTACCATGTCTTTCTCAACACAGTTATTCAGAATGCATGTACAAATAATGTATGCATTTATTCTGACATACTAATGAATATTTAAACATTTTAATATTATTTAAATATTTTAGTATTTAGAAATTTTAAAAATGTAAACATATTTTATTGTATGAAGATTCCACTCAATTACGCAATTATGTGCAGATGAAATAAACAAACACAAATATGCTTTTCAGGTGACTGGTCATTTGAAGTGAATATTCACTAAATTTATTGTGCGGACATTCTGAACTTCTTTAGTAAATGGCCTCATTGTGGCTTATTTACTAAAGGAGTTGAAAATGTTCACTGTAAAAAAAGTGAAAAAAGTGATTGACTACAATTATTTAATCATGTACAAATGACATAAACAGAACTTTCTTTTCACAAGAATACATACTAAATGAAAGGAACCTTCACTCATTCCTTTAGTGAACATTCTTAATTTCTTTAGAAAATTAGCTTCATTGCCTCTGGCTATAAGGTGGAACTAAACATTCAGAGACATTTGGGCTGATTTACTAAAGGAGCTGAGAATCTTCACATAATAAATTGTGCAAATCCTTTCTGATATCATGCAGATGATATAAATACACAGGAATTTGCTTTTCACATTATTAGATAGTTGAAGAAAATATTCCCACAATATATTGTGTGAAGATTCTTGACTCCTACGATATAGTACATCAGCCTCCACGTGTATGTCATTCTTTCCACAAAATCATTTGTTTGCTATTTATAGATATCTAATCAAAGTCACCAATGACATAAGCCACACTATATGCTGTATTTAGAAAATACATATCATGAATATGAACAACTTTTTAAATATTTAAATACTGAAGAAAATAATGTTTTACTTACTTGGCAAGATAGCTAGCTTTGTTCCACTACCAAATATCAGTTTATCTCTGGCTCCAGTATAAG
>BLSH010007866.1:349186-359220 GCA_018402905.1 Glandirana rugosa
ATTTTTATAGATTTCTTTTTTTTTTTCTTATAAATTCCTTTAACTACCCATCTAACTTCCTGTCTGTTTCCCAACGTAATGCCACCACTACAACCATGGAACTTTTTCGAAAATGAACCCCTTCCTTGTGTCGATTTATAATAAGGCTCATTCAATCATTTAAAGAAAATATAAGTACATTCATGAGGATTTTGGTAATAGAGAAAACCCTGTACTTACACATTTAACAATAATTAAACAGTCTATTTAATACATTGTCCTATCTGTAGGTAACATCGGATGATGTATACAATTAACATGTCCAAGGTTAACTAGACAGTGACTGACTAGAGTGATACAGCTGAAATAAATAGAAATGTACCGGGACTGTAATTCGTCTGATTATGAGCTTACCAACCAACCACAAAATCAGACCTCCTGCTATGGTACTGTTTGTTTCAAGTGACAGATCAATTGGAACCTGTACAATTAACATATGTAGTAGGCTACAATGGATGTCTATCCTGTTACATAATTTATCTGACAAATTAATAACAATTTACACATTCATGTCCCAAAAGAGATAATGGTTTTAGGAGTACTTACATGAATATAAAAGAAATTTACTAACTTACTCGGAATAATATTTAGCTGTGTTCCTTCCCCAAGTAAAAGCTTTTTCAAGGTACCAACATCACCACCGTAATGCAACCCTTTGTCTGTCCTTCAATCTACCCATCAATTTCCTTAAATATTCTTTTTTTTTTTCTTTAGATATTTTTAATTTCCAACAAAAAGTACATTTTCACAGTTCCTTAGTAATCATCCCACCTTTTTTTTTGCATTGTTTACTATTGTATACATGTAAGGTGATTGCAGTTAGGTCAGTGTGCTTGTACCAACATATTTGAGTACTGTTTGTAATACTTTTTCATTTGCACTAACAATACATTTTTTAGGAAAATCTTTCCGGATTGCTACTAACTCCTTCTGGAGTAATCTTTTTCTGCTTGAACCGGAAGATAGTATTAGATCTCCTGAAAATTGTACCTTGAAAAACTGTAAGTATAAATAAAAAGTGTCACATTCATAGTCAAATGTGTTGGTGCCATAATACCCAAAATTTCTATAGGGTTATCTTCAATTCATTTTCTTAAGTTGACAAATGCATACCCAGTATCTTAGTATGGGTTACACTATCTATACACGTGAAAAAATAAATATATGTAATTACTTTAAATGTACTTATAGTATAATGATTATGAAAATGAATAGGCATAGATCACTAACTTACTTGGAATAACATTTAGCTGTGTGCCTCCTCCAAATGTAAGTTTTCCTAATGTACCAGAAGTACCACACTAACTGGAACCTTTACATAAATACTTAGTTGTCTCATGCTGATAAGTGAACAATTACTTTGTTCCAACAGTGTAACTGCTGAAATGACATTTTTTGTCAACCTTTCTGACTTCCCAACTTTTTATCATCTAGTTTTAATATTTATCTGTTCCATATTATACAAACATATGCTTTTGATAACCCCATTCATCCATTTGAACTGACCTCTGCCTACCACTGTGCTGGTGCTTATTAATCTACAAATATATATATATGTATATATATATATATATATATATATATATATATATTGGGACACAGAGACTTACAATATACACTTACTTACTTGCATTCACTGTTAACTTAGTACCACTACCAAATGTGAGTTTATAGGTTCCTGACGCAGCCACAGTGTGCTACTCCTTAACAAAAATATATATGTTGTAGTATGTGAGGGTACATTTTAAGCACACACAAGGTTTTTCATTATTTGATAGCTTAACAGTACAAAAATTCAATTCGACAAAATAATAAATTCAGTATATTAAATTATATATGCAGTGAAGATAATTTACTAAAGGCATAAAGCCTGTTCAAATAACAAAAATAAGTGTTCAATGTGAAACGCGTATATTCACTTTGGAAAGTGATTGTTAGTTTAAAGGGTGAACCTGTGTTCACGATAAATGTCTAATCAAATGCAAGGGAGAAAAAAAACAGGGTTTTTGATATGACATTATTGAAGATATGAAATTAACTTTATTTACCAAATGCAGTGAACATTCACTTTGCAAAGTGAACAGATGTCACTCTACTAGTACATTAACTCCAGTGGGTCATTTAATGTACTGAAAAACTTGAAATAATCAAACTGTAAATCGTGTGATTTCTGATTTCCGATCTTTTGCATCAGGTCAGCTAATGCTGTATTTTGCTCTTTCCCTTGCCTACAATATGCCTGAATTGTTTTTCTTTATTTATTTTCTCCTTATTCATGCAAAAATACATAGCATACAGGCATAAAAACACATCGTTTAAATCTGACTTATACTGCAACTATTAATATTTAACACTAACCTAATTACTAATAAATAACATTAATAAAAAGAAGAAAACATTTTTTTAAATTAATAATGACTGGCTGTTGTGCATAACTACACTGTGTATATTATCACTATAGCACATATATATTATTATCCTTGATTTTTACTGGAAGAACACTTACAGTGATAATACTATAAACGTTTTAACTGATATAACACACATCGATTCCCTCATTACTCTAGCTTTGCAAATGAGTATATTAGAAAAGTGCTTAGAAAATAAATATAGCTGAGTTTCAGATTGTCACTCCTAAGAACAAACATGATCATCAGCAAGTGTCCTTCACATCCATAATATGTTATGAAAATATGTTCTTACTTGGTATAATTTGAAGCTTTGTGCCTTGGCCAAAGACATATTTATAACCTCCCATGCCACTATAGACACAGTGAGTCAAACCATAACAAGAACCAACAATCTTACAAGTTGTTTCTTTCAAAAGTACTGAATGAAGACCAGGTCATGTCACAAAAGATCCTTATAGTATACTAGAGGATCATTTGAGTAAATAACCAAATAGCCTACTTTTTACCTGCTTACAAAACAAACTTCTTGATTAAATAAATGAAAACTTCCACTTCTGAACAAAGGTTCATTGAAAGCTTCAGGATCTTTTTCTTTAACATTAAATCTGGATCACTACATTGAATTCCTTCCTGAATACAGAATAAATAATCATGATATGCATTTAAACATACCATGAAATATTTTAGAAACAATTGTTCAAATTTTATCGTGGATAGACATTAATCCCTTTTTAGATGCATCCAATAACCATTCTGAATTTTTAATTTATTAACCAAATCACCTATTAGTCTATACATCTTAGGGGCTTATGTTATGTTTTCTAAAATCAATAGCCTTACAGATATATTGCTCAAACAAAACTATTTACTTTTTAATCATTTACAAAAAATATGAGAGGAGCATTTGACACACTTACTTGGAGTAATATAAAGTTGGGTGCCCTTTCCAATTGTAAGTGTATAGCCTCCTGCAGTACCACAGTGGTTAGAGGCTTTACAAAAGCTCACAAAATGTACACCAGATAACTTGCCTTAATGCTGCCTTATGTGATATTTTCCTTTTCTAAAGTAAAGTCCCAACTCATTGATAACGTCTATTTCAGGTAACTACATATGATCACCAATGAGAATAAGACAATGCATAAGCATTTGTTCAGTGAAATTTTCATCAACTTACTGAAGACTTTATCAATTCATAAAAGATGGAAAAAATTACTCTTGGTAAAAAGGGAAAACTTCTTAATAGCATCCGCATAGATTCCCAGATTTATTTCCCTGGGAGTAATAGATTGGTCTCTATGGTCAAGTTTACTATTTTTTTTTTAATTCTAAAAGGTATTTTCAAATGTTGTTAACTAAAATAAAGGGGTTGATATGATAATTTAAAGGAAATACTGGGAAAGAGAAATTTCCCTTTACTCCAACTTGGGTCAAATACAAATGACTGCTTTAGTAAACTATTTTCAATATTTATATAACAATGAACAATTTAGAATTGGATATGTTGTAATCACCAGTAAGTAAAGGCACCTAGAAGACACACCGTAGGTACAAACATACAATATGAAATGTTTAACACCATAAATAAACAATATTCTATATTATTAGTTCATTTATTCATGAATTTGAGATACTGCAAACAATGGAGAGAAACAGGTTTAATTATTGTATTTGGAACATTTGATAGTAGAGTTTTAGATATTTCTTTGGTATAATGTTCTTTCATGAAGATAAGAACTACAATACTTCAGTAATAAGGAATGTTCTAATGTAAGAACCTCAACAACACTCAATATTCTAGATGTGGAAATACAGTTAGCTATAGGGGTTATAGTGAAAGTATTGTACCTATCCATATTATTGAGTTAGTTGCGGTCCACTCCACGGTTTGCATTACACTATCTTCAAACAAACATGTAAACATTTAGTGTGTAGTAGGAGGATATCACACAATCAACTTTATGTGTAGGTCATATTGTAGTACATATGTACAGTTAATTTGCCTGTTCTATGTTTTTATTCAATGGATTGATTAAACATTCTAGAAACAATCCTGTCAAATATGTAAACAGAAAGTATTACTGCAGAAAAAATCTTACTTGTGGAAACAATAAGTCTTGTTCCTTGCCCAAAAAATAATTTGCGATAATCATTATCACAATGCTACATCTCATAACAAAAATTCTAAAACCCACAAGTTCTCTAACAAATGCCCAGGTTATTTTTGAAGCATTACTCTGTTTACACAGAGTTTTATCTTCAAAAATTGATTCTCTTATTTTATCAGTATAATGCTGCATACTTTTTAGAAATATTGTATATTTTTTCAAATATATTTATATTAGTATTGCAGAGCTAATATGTTACAGAGTTGCAGACTATTTTGAAACAATGTGGAACTTAATTTTACTTTTTCGTCGGTTTAAAATAAGATTTTTTATCTATCTCTATATATATGTATATATATATATATATATATATCTTTTATTTGAATCTCATCATTACATTGTAAAATTAACCTGGGTAGTAACAGCTGCTGCAAATTTAGTATAATGTTCCTGTTCAAATGGCCTTAAAAAAGTCAAATGAATTAATGTACATCAATAAGCTTGTTCAATCATCAGAGATTCAATCAAGTCAAAGAGAAATTGAGCAGTAAAATCCCAATACATTTATATGGTATGTGCTTAAATTAAATACATGCCTTAGAGGGCTTGAAAAACCAGTAAGCCACCCTCCTTATGTCTTTATTTCTCCTTTAGAAAATGGAAAACTGGTTTGTCATTGCATTTGAAACATGTATATTTAGAATAATACTTACTAGGTATGACAGCTAAAGTGGTTCCACTGCCAAATGTGAGTTTATTGGTTGAAGATCCATAAGACCACAGTGACATAGCTAGTGGCAAAAACTAAAACTATCAATGCACTGTAGTGCACTATTACAGGGTGCATAGCTATAGTATATTATGTAGTGTAAAAAGAGATTGCAGCAAAAATATAAGGTTCACATTTTATTATTAAATGAAAAAGTATACATACTTATGAGATCAGACTGTAATGTGCTATTGCAACATGAAGTAATTAGTGTAGTAATTTATTACAAAACTGTTTTTTGATAAGCACGGAATTTCTTGTTGAGATTTGCCACCATTAAGACTTTTGGTGCCTAAGCAGTATGGGTAAAACATTTTAAAAGGTGACTGTTAAAAGTGCTTGGACATGAAAAAATTCTGTAAAAGTGATGTTTTTTTGATGGAGTGGGGTAGGGTTAAATCCTGTCATGACAATTGTCAACAGGACAAATATTTTCCCAGTAGGAACACAGACAGCATTTAAAACCAGAGAATAGTGCTAACTCTGCCTGCTCTATTTAAAACATAAAATTAAAAATTAAATAAAGCCATTCAAATAAATCATTTGTTATATCGCACTACTTTTTAATGTGATATTAAACTAAAAGGTGCCAAAGCAACTGTGGCATTGTACATTTAATGGAAAAAAAAGACAATTCTGCATTGTTTAGGTTTGCTCTGCCATCCAACGATCTTGCTTTACATGTGAGAGGTTTCCCTTAAAAGCATATTATAAACACTTAGTAAAGCCTCCATACACATCAATTCAGGCAAATATGTAACTTCTCCCAGTTATCATTTTGTCAGTAATAAGTGTATATTAACAATTTAAATACTTACTGGGTAACACAGATAGGCGTGTCCCTGCCCCAAATGTATACTTGTCATAGTTATTATCACAGTACTTCATATCATAACAATAACTCACGCTGCCTCTATTAGGTACACAAAACCATGATCGCAACAAAGATGAAACCAATCATCCAGAATTTATCAGAAAAAAAAATGCAATTACTAGCAAACACATTCACACTTTTGTGGATGATGCAAAGATAACAGTATCTTACCTCACATAGTCAAAAAATACCTAACCTCCAACAGGGATGACATTATGGAATATTTTTTAAAATTTCCCTACAGTTTTAATTGTCCAGTCTAATATATAGCTATCCAGTCTAATATATAAGTCATATAAAGTACATAACTTTGATGAAGTATTACGGAAAAACACTTACTTGGATTTACAGTAAGTTTGGTTCCTTTCCCAAAGATGAGTTTACTGTTAGTATTACACAGTAAGTCAAAGCTTTACAAAAATGTTAGTGTGTATGCCTAAGACAGCATTGGATAAGGTGGCCTTTATTATTTTAGCCATCATTTTAAACCTTATTTACTATATGATTAATATTAGCAAAGTCTATAGTATGGAGACATATTCAATAATTTTACTCCTTTATCGGCACTTTGTCTCCTGTATTCTCCAACTAATTATGGACTTCTTGGTTCAGTTTTAAATTTTATATGTCTATTGTACAATTTTTGCAACTGAAATAAACACACAGCTTGTGCTTCCTCTGTGTTATTAAAAATGGCAGCAGATTATCTCTATCTTTTAATGCAAGGCTGAATGGTCAGGCAAGTGAAAGGTGTAGCTCATGGCCCGCAGTCCATGCATACAAATGGTAGTGTCACACTTGGCTATGTGCTAGCCCCAAGTATGATTCAATATACTTTCTGCAGAGTCAACAACCTACAACACACATTTGTTATAAACTGAATAATTCTGTTATAGTAGAAGATATTACAGTGTTTTTGTATATCTTGCTTGTGTCAAACATGTTATAGTATTTTTCATACGGATGGGTCCCACTAGGGGATTCCCTTTTAGTTTAAAAGTATAACTCCACTTATGTGACAAAATTGGCTCTGTGAAATAGGGTAGCAAGATACAAAATGCAATAGTAAATAGTCACTCTGAATGCCTGATTATGTATAAGGGATATTAGAAAAACTATTTTGCTAGCACAGGTGATTAAAGTGAATACAGCCTCACCTTATTCACTAAGCTAAGTGAATATTCACTTTGCTAAGTGAACAGTCCCTACTCCCTTAGTAAATCAGCTCCACTTTAACAAAACAGAAAAGTGTTAAGCCTGACACATACTAATAGTTTTTATTTCATTCAACCCAGCAGGCTGAACAAAAAAAACCTGACAGCTCCGGTTGGAGCCACTGTATTAACAGTCTGATGTTAGTACAGCAATCTCCACCACTGAGCTGTTGTGTCCTGACAGGGGGACTCTCAGTGCCATTGGGTGAGAACACTGATTGGGAGCCGGTTGGCTGCTGGTTTCCCAGCATGCTTGTCCTCCAGACATACACACGGGCCGAATGTCAGCCGGTTTTTATTGAACCGACCCATGTGTATTAGGCATTAGAGTCAATCCAATACTGGCTGATAAGATAACAACATGATTATGTGGTTATCAGCCAAAAAGGTTTTTATTGGTGGCCAGATCATTTCCTAAATATTAGTTGTCATTGATTATCACTGTATAATAAAACGTAAGCAGTTTAATTTTTTTCTTTCTTTTACCCATAATTAAATGTTCCTTTACTAACCGCTTGCCGACCGTCAACCGCAGGTTGACGGCGGCAAGATGGCTCTGCTAGGCAAACCGCCGTCATACGACGGCGGCTGCCAAATCGAGCACTGTGAGCGTGCGCACCGCCGGAGGCGCGCTTACGCACTCACTGTGTTCCGGGGGGGCCAGGGAGCGGGTGCGGCGGATTCGATCTCCACCAGCTACCCGCGATACCCCCCCGGAGTGAAATAACGGAGGTCCGTGTATGTAAACATGGATCTCCATTCTGTGAAGGGGGAAGGACTGTGATCACAGCCTTCCTCTATATGGAAGCTGTGATCACTCCCCTTCCCCTGCCAGGGCAGCCCACACACAGTTAGAACACACCCAGGGAACACAGTTAACCCTTAGAGCGCCCCCTGCAGGTTAACCCCTTCACTGCCAATGGCATTTACACAGTAATCAGTGCATTTTTATAGCACTGATCGCTGTATAAATGCCAATGGTCCCAAAAAAGTGTCAAAATGGTCCGACATGTCCGCTGCAATATCGCAGTACCACTAAAAATCGCAGATCGCCACCATTACTAGTAAAAAATAAATAAAAACCCCAGAAATTAATTCTCATCATCCGTAAACGCGGCAACTTTTGCGCAAACCAATCAATAACCGCAGATTGCGATTTTTTTTATCACAAATATGAGGAAGAATATAAATCGGCCAAAACCGTTGAAAAAAAAAGTTTTTTTATATATTTTTTTTGGATTTGTATTTTAGCAAAAAGTAAGAAATTTGGGTTTTTTTGCAAAATTGTCGCCCTTCTTTTGTTTATAGCGGCCATCAGAAATGACGCAGAGGTGATCAAATACCACTAAAAGAAAGCTCTATTTGTGGGGGAAAAAGGACGCAAATTTTGTTTGGGTACAACGTCGCACGACCGCGCAATTGTCAGTTAAAGCGACGCAGTGCCGAATCGCAAAAAGTGCTCTGGTCCTAAAGTGTGAAATTCTTCCTGGGCTGAAGTGGTTAAATAAAAATAGTTTATTTGTTTCAAATACCACTGAACAAATATTTTTCACTTTTTACATACTGTGCTGAATATGCTTGCTTTTAGCTGATGTCCTATCAATGTTCTAATGGAAAAATAGGAGAAAAAAAATCTCCTGATCCTTGCTGGATATACAGATGATTACAATCACAGGAAAACATCACAATAATCCAAGGCAGTAAATATGATTGCATCCCCTTTTTAACAGTTACATTTCCTAAGAACACAGCACTCCTGAAAATAGAGTGAATTGTGTGTTTCCTAGGAAATGGCAAGGCCCTAGCATAATTAATATGCAAAACATAAGAGAAGAAGAATAAAGTTGAAATATTATTGTAATTATGGGAGTTTACTTTGATAGCTAGGTCTATACAAATCCATAGCTAAAATATTTGTGCTATTCTTGATTTAAAGTTATATTTATGTTTGAGATAAAGGGTGGCTAAAGGTTTCTACTTACTTGGTATTAGGGTGAGCCTAGTTTCACTTCCAAATATAAGCTTATTAGTTCCATCATACTGTACACAGTGATAATTCTGATTACAAGAACTTGATCTTGGTTCATACAAAAGTCAGCAGCAAAAATCGTATGGCGTCAGTGAAATAATAGTTAAGCGTATTATTTTGCTAATGTTTTAACTGTATTTTTATTTAGAAACAGTTAATGTAATATATATATATATATATATATATATATATATATATATATATATATATTATAAATACAAATAGGTCTATATAACTAGGAGAGTTAATGATATTCTCAGCTAAAATATTTGCACTATTTTACATTTATATATTATGCTTAAAATAAAAGTGGTTAAGGGTTTCTGCTTACTTGGTATTATGGTGAGCCTGGTACCACTTCCAAATATAAGCTTATCAGCTCCACCTAACTGCCCACAGTGATAACTCTGATTACATGAACTTGATCTTGCTTCATACACATGTAGACAGCAGAAATCTCATGGTGTGAATATTTTATTCACCAACAGTTAATATATATATTTGCATATATATCCAACAGCAGATGCCCAAACCTTTGATAGTTTTCAGTGACTGATAAAGGATAATTCTATATCACCGCCTTGCATAGT
>BLSH010007866.1:359230-374522 GCA_018402905.1 Glandirana rugosa
ATATATATATATATATATATATATATATAATGTAATTGACAAAGATTTATTTTTATGTCAATTTTGTAATCGTTTTATTATGCGAATTGATAATAAAGTGACTGCGGTATGCTAAAAACGACGACTGAAAACATACTTGGTTCTAGTTCAAGAACATTAGTCTTAATAGTGACACATGTCATACTACCTTGATTATTCGAATATAAACCTTCACTTTGATCCGAGTGGGATTATGGTTCATTCATCTTTGGAAATCGGTGGGAAATAGAGTTTGTATTTATATTGAAATTTAGTTCTTATCGTGTTTATAAAATCGATACCTAAACATATCTGGATCGATAGTTTCATTTGAGGGTATTAATGTTATTATAAAGTTGAAATAAGAAGAAGAGAATACAAAAGACACAGTTAATGTAATATATATATATATATATATATATATATATATATATATATATATATATTATAAATACAAATAGGTCTATATAACTAGGAGAGTTAATGATATTCTCAGCTAAAATATTTGCACTATTTTACATTTATATATTATGCTTAAAATAAAAGTGGTTAAGGGTTTCTGCTTACTTGGTATTATGGTGAGCCTGGTACCACTTCCAAATATAAGCTTATCAGCTCCACCTAACTGCCCACAGTGATAACTCTGATTACATGAACTTGATCTTGCTTCATACACATGTAGACAGCAGAAATCTCATGGTGTGAATATTTTATTCACCAACAGTTAATATATATATTTGCATATATATCCAACAGCAGATGCCCAAACCTTTGATAGTTTTCAGTGACTGATAAAGGATAATTCTATATCACTGCCTTGCATAGTCAGACTGATAGACACATTGGGCTGGTTTACTAAAAAAGCTAATTATTTGTGTCCACAAAATGTTTGATTCAAATAACCTGAATAAGGGATATATATTAGAACAAAAGTAAAAGAAGTGAAAATGATTGTCCTTGTAAGTTAGTCAAAAAGTTTTTTTATATCTTTTTAAAAATAGCTAGACCCATTAAATACAAAACCTGATTCTGGAAAGCTCACATACTCAGGATTCCCTAGCTTAGTTCACCTTTAACTGCACAGTCTTAGCCTCCTCTTTATTTCTCCTTAATTTGGTTGAGTACTTACATAGTGCTGATCTGCTGAGTGTTTCACAAAATAAGTCTTAATTTATAAATGTAATATATTAATGTTCTAGATCATTGATCATTGATAACTAAAGTACAAGAGCAAAGCTGACACTTACTAAGTATAATATTTCGTTTTCAGCCTTCTCCACATATCAGTCTTCTTCCACTGGAATCATACACAGTGAAAGGTTCCATCACAAAAACATTTTACTGCAAACATCATTTAATAACATGTCTGCGCAGGTTCCTATTTATGCAAGTCATAGTATAGCTAGTAGTTTTAGTCACACTTCAGACTAGTTCTGTAATATTATAGCTCAGCTGAATTTAAATTACTGCTTCTCGCTATTATTTACTAACATCTGGCCAATAAAAGTAAAATAATTTCTGTATGAATTCTTGTAACCTCAAATTATTGTTAGAAGAGGATGTTAAGCAAACCAATACATTGGATTAATGTTGTATGTTTTTATAATGTATTAATTCACGGCTTATTTAATAGATTTTTATGATTTTTGTTTTTTAGTGTTATAAATTACAGATCATATTAATACTTACTTGGTGTAACAGTCAAAAACGTTCCTGTCCCAAAAAAAAGTTTATTGCTAAGCTCCACAGTGATATTCATGATTGCAAAAACATCAGATCTTACGTGCAGTCCATAAGGTAATATGTGTGTTGTGTAATTATAAAGCCCAAGATTGCTGTTTATAATGTATATTCAACTTTAATGTCTATTTTTTCCTTTTATGGTATTTAATAATAATTTTTCATTTTTTTAATTGAAATGTCAAAAACCAATGTTTCAGGCCCTGTTATGACACATCAAAATGCATGTTACTTGTCATCCCCTCATATTCAATGGGTTTGCAATGCATCATTAAAAATAGTTTAGGTATATTTTTTATCTGGAATTGTGCGTCAATGAGCTCATAAAAGTCAATGGGAGCACATAGAAATGCATAATACATGCATTTTCATGCACTGCAAATGCTGGGTTACTAAGACCTGCCGCTGGCATCAGGTCATGAGCTATTGACCTAATAAAATTTTGCAAATGATAGGGTCACCTGACACCTTTGTAAACGCTGAGCACAACATTTGAGAAAAAACACCATGAAAGAGTGCGTAAATGCATGAAAATTCATGTTGAAAATGCATGACAAAAACATGTAAATATAGAAGAGCAGAGCCAGCATTAATTTCCTTATTATTTTTAGACTTTTGCAATCATAATTTTGTTTGAAGTTCTCCATATTTGTGCAGTTTGTAAAAGCAAAACCAATGGGCAAACTCTGATATGTTGTCCCCTCTGAGATTTCATATAATGTAAGAGGTCTGTTAATAGTAATTGAGGAAAATATTTTGGCATAATAACAATTATTAAAAAATTATTATTAATTATTAGTGTAACAGGATAAAAAGGTCAGTACTTAAAAAGAAGATGTGTTATTACTTTTGTTTGCATTTTCATACCCCCATAATCAAACCAAGTTAATAAATACATGGCTGTATAAGGGGTTTCAACATTGAATTTGTTATTTTTACATGTATAACCTATAGCTGCCTGCATCATAGCTAATAATTGAAAAAATTAATTACAATGGACTCAAGCTAATTCTTTCAACATTAAAAAATCTGAAACTTATATTTAGAACACATAATGTTTTTAAAGGTTGCAATGGACAAAATTAAAAATAGTATTTATAAGTTAAAGTAGGTTTTAGAGTTATAATAATGCTTACTGGGTGTCACAGACAAAATCGTTCCTTCCCCAAGCAAAATCTCATTGCCAGCTTGCACACAGTGATATTCTTCATGATAAAAACATTCAGCACCAACAACCCTTTGTAAAACGTGTATAGTAGATATGTAAAAAATAGATATTTATTTGTTTTACATAAGTATCCATCTCTTTGTGTCTACGTGTACACTCATTTGTAGTATTACAAGAGAAAAGGCCCTGAAACAAATTTGAGAAATATTATACAACATACTCTATTGATAAACTGGGAGCAATGTTAATGTAGTGCACCAAAAAGACACACCTAATAAAATGAGCTAATAATGTATTAGAGTCTGAACGTATAGTGGTGTTTAGTTTTAGTGTATCCATCATGGTTATACTACTATAAATTAATTTTGAAGAAAACGAATACATGTTCTGCAAAATCATTACATAGTCAAAATTAAGATAAACCTGAAATAAACCCCTACATCATAAAGAACACAGTTTCTTGTTTAAATAAACATATTATATAATTATCATTTACTTACACAGTGAACTTTGTTCTAGCTCAAAAGATTTTCCCATAACTGCCTTCACACAGCAATTGGGATCTTTACATGATCTCTGCATATACACCGTTAACCTCCACTTACATAAGTAGTTTTTATTTCTGTACTTGTACAATAATGAATGATATATGAATTAAATTTAATTTTACCATTTCAGCAATCCAGTGCTATAAAACAATAATAATTTAATAGTTGATAATTCACTTTCATTCAGATGCTGGAACAAAATCTGAAGAATGCAAGTTTACTGCCTTACATGTGTATATTATTTAAAAGTTCCAAAAAATAGCCATTAGTAAGCATAAACATTGTAAATATTTCCAAACAAGCAATGAAGTAGAGATGACAGAATCAAGTATATTCATGTCTTTTAAGAGTTATGTTTTCATTGTACCACCAGTACTTAAATGACAGTCAATTAGGATAAAATGTAGGTAATTTAAAATCTTTATCCTCAAACAAAATGGTCCTAAATGTAATGATATTATTTTTAATAATATTATTATTAATAATAATAATAATAATAATATCCTAACGTATGTTCTTATATCTATAACAATATATTTTCTTAGTAAAGAATGTACCCCTGTATAATGACCTCTGTTTAGTCAAGAAATAGATTCTTTAATGTTAAAAACAGTTCTCCTATCTTAGTTTACTCTTCAGCATCGAAGAAGCAAGCTTGGATAAGTTGAAAAAAATATCTGCTATATTATAGACCTTGTTCGGTTGAATGTTACTAATTACTGTTGTCTTGTACCATGAGCAGGATAATTAAGAACCTTCACAGATGACCTGTGTTTACTAAGTACCACCTTGTATCTGCCATCATATTGCAAGTATTCTCCTAAGGTTTTTTTAAAATTATTATTCTGAAAATACTCTTAAGCTGGTGACAGATACAAGAAGGTAAGTGAATGTACAGGCATGATCTGATACTGCCAAACATCTGGTAGACTGTTCACATGCAGCCTAATGAACACAAGCAAAAGAGGCACACTATAGACACCTTCAGCACTGGCTTTTCAGAGAGAATCCACAGCAATATGGCAAAGATATCTAATCTATCCAATATCTACATCATTTAGAAGCCTTGACTAGAGGTGACTCTTGGTCATAGACATTAGAACATTAGCCGATCTGGCCTTTGTAGACTGCCATCTATAGCTTAACAGATAGAAGTACCTCTTAAAAAATTAACAGTACTCCTAGAGGTCTACATACCAGTGATTGAGAGCAAATCATAACAAAATCATTTGACGTCCTGTGTTTTTACAACATTATATAATATTCATTACTGTCTTGTATCTATGTATTCCTTCCTCTGACAACATTTAACTTTTTTCTGAATATATTTATAAATTAAATGAACACTTGTAAACATGGAATATTTATAGTCACATTTTCCTTTCCTGAACTAGAAAAGGGAAAAATGATCAATTATATATATTCCCTAATAGAGATGTATTAAAACAGTGAATTAATTTAAGCTTATATAAATAACCATTAAACAGATGACATTTTACATGGTGGGCGCAGTTCAACATTTTATCAGTTTCCAGTATTTGCTTTTTTAAGCAAATAGATGTTAAATGCCACTTACCTTTTCCAACTATTACTTTAACTCCATCTCCAAATGTGAATTTATCAGAGATCCCGCTCATCACACAGTGAATTGTCCTCTTACAAAAACCTGCATAGAGCAATGTGATATACGTATATCCTGCCCCAGACAGAAAGATGATTGCTACACTAACTCCATTCAAGCAACATAAACAATATTTACGGTTCTTTTTAAAGTCTTGTGACATGATCACCTAACAGTATTCAATTACAAATACATTAAAGGGTCAGTCCAGCCAAAGCCTTTACTCGGGCATCTGACTTCTTATTGAAATAATTTAAAAATGTGTCTGCATCTTAGGTTTAAGTTTTGCCTGCCTGGCAGCACATAGGATAACACCAGCCCTCCCACAATATATATTAATATCACAGTACAGTGAATGTAACAGAAGAAATAAAACCTGATTGCAGGGGAGTGAGAAGCCAGGATATTTAAAGTAATGCCCTTGATGCTGGAGTCCTAGAGACATTTAGAAACTACGTGATTCAAACCAGTAGCATCAACCATCAAAAACTGAACTGGACGGACCCTCACAATGAATCTAATCTTGCATGTGATAATTAATTTTACTGTACTCTATAAAGTACTGCAACTGTGTAGGTTGTACAGAACCAAACTAAAAAGTTTAACAGTAACTATTTTTTGGGCCAAAACTGAAAAAATGTCAAAACCTGTATTGTACATACTGGATTACATGCTTATTTCCTACCGAACCTCTCATAAAAGAGTCAAAAGTGTCTGAAATTCAATAATAGAGCTCAGTGACAAATGAAAGGCAGAATAATGTCAAAGAACATGCAACATGAAAATATTTCATTACATTTAAAATGAATCAGGGAAGGATTAGCCAAAAACATAGGGTTGTGAAGCTGGTTAGGGCCAAGCAAAAACAGTTTTGCCTTTTAAATTTACACTGGCATTGAGGAGTAATCAGATATGAAATATCAGTAGACTTGGAACTTTTTTATTTTTATCTCTGACACATTTGAAGGGAACAACCTATCAGCTATATACATGCTGCACCATGCGCCTAGACACTGACAACAATTATTCTGCAGTGTAAGTCTACTATTGCATTGAATCAGGACATGGTCAGGCTGTGTTTCTTTGTATAATTAACGACTCGTTACCTGCTTCATCATTCTTGTTTAGGTGACAGGTTATCTTTAATTATTAGAATATCTATTAAAATGTTTGCATATGCTGTAGTTACTTGGAATTACATTTTTGGATACATCGGTCAAGTTGAATTTTGCCAGCATCCTGAAACTACATTTATTGTGGCATATTGTTATGCATGCATCCTGAAACTCTTAGAAATGATTATGTATAATAAGTCCAATGTATAAAATAGTCTATTATTTTTAGACACAAAAATCAAAAGCAGCCTAAATAAACATATACCTGTAATTACTATACTTCTAGGTATTTATGTTACAGCCAAGTACATTCATACACACATACAACTTCTATTATTTGTATGTTGACCTAATGATGTGCTAGTTACAGTTTTTTTCTCCACGAATGTGAGGAAATAGACTCTCTGCATCCTATATTATAAAATAGTTGTGACTCTCTTGAATATTTCTTGCACACAATAAACATTGACTGTGTAAAGGGGGTACTCTGTGCATCTACAGTTTCCTATAACAGTGACTGATCTAATAACCAACTTTTGATCCAGTAAATATGATGTTAATATACTGTATATTAATACAGTATAAATATATATTACAAGGCAATATTTGTACAAAAAAGCAACTTACTTGGTATCATGGGTTATATCCATTTCTGAGCACACATTTCTCTTCCAGGGCAGACCACTGTGTTACACACCCGTCCAAAAACATATTGCCTATGAGAACAGTCTGCTGCTCGAAATGTACCCACAGCTATATCAAAGCACATGAATGACCTACTTTCCAGTGCCTTGCATCTTCTCCCGTTAATAACAAAACTTGCCAGCAGAGGGCAGCAAAATATAAGAAAATAAGCATTCGTTGCTACTGTTAAAGCTGTGTTCTAGTCTTTGAATGAACTTCCAAAGGTGCACCCTTCCTGAACGCTTGATGAATCAGGTGGAGTATTGCCTTTGCATCCTCTCTGATTTAAACAGGTACATTAAAATGGAGAGAATGGGCATAGTTTGGTTAGGGGAAGACCAAGCAGAAGAATGTTAATCTAAAAAAATCTAAGCAGGCAATGCCAACACATTGGGGTTGATCAGTACTAAAAGAGTAGATCATATTCACTTAGCTTTGTGAATAAGATGAAGATATGCTGACTTTTTATAGCCAATCATGTGCAAAGAACACTTGAAAAAATAGTTTTATGCTTGCATATGACTGAATCAATAAAGCCAACATTCAGTTTGAGTGAACACTCCCTACTTTTTTGAAAATCTGCATTAATTAATGCATTGTTTTATTTATTTGTATTTGTTTAGAATAAAAAAAAGGTTCCTCTCAATTGTATTAACTTAAACGTTGATAAAAATGTGAAATATTACAGTAGTTAAATATAAATACATCATTTTTTTATGACCAAGAAATGAGAAATCTATAGTATCCTCTCTACCCCTGTAATCATGCCTCTTACAGGAACAAATGCAGCAATTTTCTCATAGATGCTAGATGTACATTTGTCTTGAATACTGCAGAAAAACTTTTTTTTTTTTTTTTAGTTTTAGATGGCGTGAAAGGGGATTAGAACACCTGTCAAGCTTTTATTGCTGTATGTGTCCCTCTCTATTTGTCCTGGTGACCCTTATCACCAAAACAGAAAGAAAACACCAACATTAGAGTGGTCAGCAGAACAGGAATAGAGGGGGAGATGTTCCAATGGGGAAACTAGTTCTGGTGACCCTGGTGGTTGTATTGGTATATACGAAAATCCTAATGTACCGGGACTTACGGACTATCCAGAATGGAAAGGGTCTGCGCTAGACAATAGGATTTGTGTATATACTTATATGGTCCTGACTTTAGCCAACCTGTCATTGATTTGTACAGGCTGGCTGTATGATTCACTAGCTGTCACTACCAGGCAGAGAAAAATGCCCTAATAAATGCTTTATGGCCCTGTTGCAGCCTAGATTTATCCTGAGAAAATATGGAAACTTTTTCATAGGTGAGGGAAGTATATAGGTATATATGCCTTAAGGAAATCACATACATTTCTATACAACAAAGGACTAGTAAAAAAACACATGATAAAACTCCCCTATCCTCTTTGTTACTACAATGTAAAGTCTGTAGAACCCTTAAATGGGGTTACAGGTTAGCATTTTTAATGACGTTAAATGATAAGTGAGAACTTTCTCAGACATCTGCAATGACAAAAATGATGGTGTAGAGGAAGAAAGCACACTAAGCATAAGTGCACCATACAATAAATACACTCACACTTTATGTACAATCTCTTTTTTATTAAAGGTTTACAGATTATCAGATAAAGGATTTCCAGAATAGGACATAACGTAACAAAAATACTTACAAAACATGTTGGTACACATCACAAATATATAGTAACTTTCATATAGCGTATACAATGGTTCAGTGGTAGAGTTCATATACAGACATCATTATACATTCCTGAGTCAAGAAAACCATAAAAAGGGATCCATAATCCAAATGAGGAAAAGTCCTTTGTGGAACAGAATGCTACTACAGAAAAATCTTGAGCTTGAACCGAGTTAGAGACTGGCAATAAACAGCATATTTTAAGCAAACAAAGAATATTCAACTTGTAATATTGTACAAACACAAGAAAGAACTACATAGGATGGTAAGTACACAAAATCATGAACCCAAACAAATTGATAGTAGGAGAAAGGAAGAGAGAAAAACAAACTAAAGGGAAAGGAAGAAAGGGGGGAAGAAAAAAAAGGGGGGGAGCGGGAGAGGGACAGCCTCTGGCTCCACCCTCAGAGTGGGAGGACACAGACAGAAGATAAGAGGTTACTCCTCATAAGTATTGTGGGAATGCCTTAGAGGTGCAAAAGTATTCCCATTGGAGCCAAACGACTGGGAGTCTCTCAAGAGGTTTCTGTTTGGCATGTATAATCTATTCCCTAGAATGAATGTCATTCCTCTCACAGACCCACTTCGTCATTGGGGGGCAGGTCTGTTTGTGCCAGTTCCGAGCTATGACAGTTCTGGCGGTGGTGATCATATGATGTAATAGGTGTCACGAGCCTGGTCCTGAAGCCAAAATTCTGAGAGGGCTCTCCTTGTGGCTAAGTGTTTGGTGTCCCTGAAGTTAGGAACAGAGATTACCTGGTCCAGAGAAACAGGGATTTCCGGCTGTGTCACAGGTGTCAGGTGCTGAAGAGGTGACCTACCCGCAGGTGGGCTCTGGGTGAGTGGAGCAGCTGGTCACAGCAGGTAAGTACAGCAAACTGGTTACAGCAGGTAAGTGCAGCAGGCTGGTCACAGCAGGTTGGCACCTTGGGTGGATGGTAGCAGGCAGGACGGTACAGGAAGTGTAGTCAGGAGCCGTATTCAAGGTCGAGAGCTGGTGGACAGCAGAGAGAGGATCAGAGATGTGACCAGACAAGCCAAGGTCATAGACAGGGCATGTGAGCCCAGATGAAGGCACATCTTTTTTTATAGTCATACTTTAAAGCACACCTTCAGACAAAATGTTTTATTTAATTTGTATAAAGCAGGGAAATGGTTGTGCCTTTGCCAAGAGGTGGTAAATCTCTTAAACATGTTATTGTTGTTTGTACTTTCTAGTACCGGTGACAACCAATTCTTCAGTTTCATGGATGGATGTTGCAGAGCCCCCAATAGCACAATTACTTTAAGGAATGTCAGTTGTTTAACACGTTCTGAGTCACTAAACAAGATGTATACAGCCAATGCAGTAAAGTCAGATCTTCTTATATGCATAAATTTAGCAGCTCAGTGATACAAAGTATTGAAGTTAGTGGATCTGCAATGCAGCCAGTTAGAATGTTTAGAATGTAAAGAACATACATGACATGTTTCTCTCTGCACATGTTTTATTGAATGTTTCTCTCATGCTTATCACTTTACCCAGTTGTCTTTTTCACTAGGTGGCGCTAAATGTTAGCATTTCTCCAAAAAGTGAGTAAAAAGAGAATGACTTTTTCAAATTTGTCATGTAAGAAAAAAGTTTTGAGTATTTTGTTTTCACTGATAACTGAATTTGTTCATATTATCAAGCTGTATTGGACAGATGTTTAGTTTCTGTTATGTAGAAAACAAATATAAAGAAGTAGTATTATTATTTAAAGGAGGAGTATAACAATTTGGTATCCAGGAGCATCTGGTCCCCCTATACAGATAAAGATTAGAAAGATTGATCAGGATTAAATTGTAGCTACCGATGAAATATAAGTGATCTATTATGCATAGTATCTATTATGCAGTCTGTCACTAGAATAAACACAGCAGTTTTTGTTTTTCTGAGTCATCTTTTGAGATTTTACCACCTGGTAATTTGACAGGAGATAATCCCCCCCACATCCTTTAAAGTGGTGCTAATCTCATAACATTGTTTACCTTAAAGCGGAGTTCCACCCAAAAGCGGAACTTCCGCTTATCTGATTCCTCCCCCCCTCCGGTGCCAGAGTTGGCACCTTTCGAGGGGGAGGGGGGAGCAGATACCTGTTTTTGACAGGTACCCTGTCCCCACTTCCGTCGGTACGTCTGAAGTTCAACCCCCCCGCAAGGCTTCACTGCCGGGTTCCCTTACTGTCAATGGCAGCGGCAGCACCCGGCAACTGATGGAAATATCGGCTGGGGTGCCAACATCGCTGGATTCCAGGACTAGTAAGTGTCCTAATATTAAAAGTCAGCAGCTACAGTATGCTTTCACTGGACAGGGAGGCCAATCATTCCTGCTGCTGTCAGTGAAACCATGTGAGCAGAGAGTGGAGGGTGGGGCCGAGCCACATTCTGTGTGTTTATGGATACATATAGCCTGGCTCAGGAGGGAGCCTGCATGTCTGCCTCCATAGCAAACAGCATGATATGGTTGCAGATACAAAATGGAAGAGCAGAGAGCACCGACGGCGGACCCCAGAAAAAGAGGTTTGGGGTAGCTCTGTACAATTACATTACACTTAGCAGGTAAGTATTACATGTTTGTTATCTTAAAAAAAAAAGACTTTATTACCACTTTAAGAGGCACGCCACCCTAGTACAGCATTACAATCTGCTGCAATAAACACCAAGCAACTTGGATTGCAATATGGAAATTTCCAAATATTTAATTGCACTAAAGATGTGCTAGCGACCCATTTAGAATTACCTTGGCTATCTCCATTTGTTAAAATGTGTCTATGGGCAACATAAAAAAGACGTACATATACCTTAGATTGTAAGCTCCTTGAGGGTAGGGACTGATTTGAATGTACAATGTATATGTAAAGCACTGCGTAAAATTGACAACGCTATATAAGTACCTGAAATAAATAAATAAATATATAATATGATGCAGTCTCTCAATAGCACTATCAGAGCAGTTTTTTTTATTTTTCCTGCTGTACCAGTTTTATTACCTGTTGAGCTCACAGAAAATCTCTTTTTATTCACTTCCTTTACCAGGCCAAGCTCTCCAGCAAAATTGTCAGTTGGTCCAAACTTATGGGAAGCTTTCACATGAATGCTCCTCCACCTTCTAATTCTCTGCCCTGCAACTGCATGTCCCAAGGGGACGGGGATGTTTGTAAAGTTATAGACCTAATATGGCCACTTATCCAGTGATGTGATGAGCATCCCAACCCTCCCCCTATAGCTCACTAATATCTGTGGGGTCGGCCTAGTGGGCGTGGGGGCCCGAATGGCTTGCTGTGATTGTTGATGATCATAACCTTAGATTTCTTTGTTGTATCAATATGTAGTGTTTTGAAGCTCTCGAAGAAGCCTATTTTGGTGAAACATGTAGAGCAAAGAGCAAATTTGAACTGCATATTAAACCTTGCTTGGATATTTCTTGTTGGTTTTAACAGTTTGACAGTATTTATATGCTGTTTGTTTATATGCCAATGTATAATATAGAATTTGGTTTTTATCATATGTGTATTCTGGCATTTTTAACCACTTCAGATCCGCACTATAGCCGATTGATGGCCACAGCGTGGATCTGAATTGCCAGGGGGGGCGTCAATTGACTTCCGCCCCTTTGAGCGATCCAGGCTCGCAGCCGCGGCACGCTACTTGAGCGTGCGCGTGGGTCGGGGGGACTCGATGTCCGCCGGAGACCCGCAATCCCTTCACAGAGAGCTAGAACGGGGAACCGCTGATGTAAACACGGCGGTTCCCTGCTCTGTGAGGGGGGCATGACAGATCTACTGATCCCTGTGATCGGGATCAGTTAGATCTGTTATGTCCCTGTTAGCCCCGCCCCCACACAGTTAGAGCACATACAGGAAACACATTTAACCCCTTAGTGTTAACCCCTTTCCTGCCAATGACATTTATACAGTAATCAGTGTCTATTTTTAGATCTGATCGCTGTATAAATATCATTGGTCCTAAAAAAGTGTCAAAAATGTCAGACATGTCCGCCGCAATATCGCAGTCCCGATAAAAATCGCAGATCACTGCCATTACAGTACAGTAAAAAAAGAAATAAATAATAAAAATGCCATAAACCAATTTCCATAGGTTGTAGGCACTATAACTTTTGTGCAAGCCAATCAAAATACGCTTATTGCGATTTTTTTACCAAAAATATGAAGAAGAATATATGTCGGCCTAAACTGAGGAATAAATGTGTTTTTTTATTTTTTATTTTTGGATATGTATTATAGCAAAGTGTAAAAAAAAAAGATTTTTTTTCAAAATTGTCGCACTTTTTTGTTAATAGTGCAAAAAATAAAAACCGCAGAGGTGATCAAATGCCACCAAAAGAAAGCTCTAATTGTGGAAAAAAAGGACATCAATTTTGTTTGGGTACAACGTCGCACGACTGCGCAATTGTTATTCAAAGAGTGACAGCGCTGAAAACTGAAAATTGGTCCGGGCAGGAGGGGGGTTTAAGTGCTCAGTAAGCAAGTGGTTAAAGTTACTTTGTTTACAAATGAATACTATATATACTATTTGGGATGTAGGTGCCCTTGATTTCCAGGTTCATCTGTACTATTTCAATGTTGCTTGGTTTTAGGCTTTAGTTTGTTTATTGCTAACTTAGAGTCCACCCAAACCTACATATCCATCTAAGACTACACTGTGCACAAGGTGATTATGACACTCTGCAAGTACCATTGTCACACTGTTACATCAAGTGAAAAATCAATCAATCTACTTGCAGGATCAACAGGTGATTAAACTATGTTAAGGAGGGCTTTACAAAAATAAACACTACAACTGTGTTAATGCAATTGACAGCACGTCTTCAGGGCCATAAAATATTTGATAATTTACAAAGTATTAAGGTTTCTTCATGCTTGTTGTAGCAGATTGTAATCCTTCTGTGGCAATATAAGGGTTCTTAACATTTTATCATAAATTTAACAATGTTACATCATTCAAATACTCAAATATTTGTAAACACACCCTAATGCCCAGGCCCACCCCAGGGTCAGAATGTGTGATAATGCCATTTCAGCACCCCTGCTAACTGGTAGAGCCGTGAGTGGAACTTTTGTTCAGTTGGATGCCAAATTCCAGTGAGGACTGCAGCCACCAGCTGCGGAGTAAGCAGGCAGCTGCATTTTCCAATGCTGCCTCTGTAGTTCCAACTAAAGCATCCCTGCTGTCAGGTATGCTGTAGCCGGGACTTTAGAGGCAATGTGGGATAATTCCTGCCTGCTTATTCCACACACAGTGGTAGCGATCTTCCCAGGAGTTAGTGGTTACAAGAGCCCACCATCCTATGCCCCATGTTGCCACAAAAAAGAGTCGGGGCTTTCACAGAGCTATACTACAGGTGGGCAGAGCAGGAAGAGATCATCACAGTGCAGCCCTGATCACTGCTTCCTGCCCAGCAAACACCAGAGCTCTCACTGGGGCAGAATGAAGGTCTAAGAGGGCAGATGGCAGCCTGCATCTACTCCACATGAACCTTCTCTGCCTTCTATACTATACTATGCTGTGCTGTAAACCTGCCCTGCACCGTGCAGGGAAGGTTTACTGGAAGAAAAGTAACATTTTTGAACAGTTTAGGAATTACTGGGATGATTGCTACATAGATATATTCATCATATTTTTTAATAAGATATAGTATATATGTGGAATACATCCATGTAGCACTTCAAGTCCCAGTAATTCTTAACGTATAACTAAAGGCAATTTTTTTTTCAGTTTTGGAGTGGAGAGGAATGGAGTGGAGAGGGAGAGTCATCCTCTCTAGTTGTCCTGTTTACTATTATCATTGTAAGTGAAAGTAAAAGAAAATCTCAAATTTTGGGTTGTCCCCAGAAAAGTAATAGAGGGGAAATCTTCCTATAGGGACATTAGTTCTGGTGACCTGGTGGTCCCCAAGGATTTCCCTTAATTTGCAGGGATTTCCTCTCACTTCCTGTTTGGTTTTGGGACAGGAAGTGAAGGAAATCTCTGCAATGGGACACTGATGGGGAAAAAGACTCTGACAGGGGTTATAACCAGCGGCGGCTGGTGTGGGAGGGGCGCTGGGGCGCCGCCTCCCCGCCGGCAAAAGAGGAAAGAAAAAAAAAAGTCAACCCCGCCCACCTACAGGTGGCGCCGGTACATTGACTTTCTTTTTTTTTCTTTCCGGCTCCTTGGCTGTCACATGACAGCCAAGTAGTGAGCCTATTGGTCGGCCATTCAAGCCTATGCATGTGCGCTTGTTCCTGCGGCCATGCATAGGCTGATTGGCTGCCCTGAGCCTCCGCTCAGGGTGATTGGATGCGCGGCCGGGGGCGGGTCACTGTGGGAGCGGAGGGGACTTCCACTCCCACAGAGACCATGACTGCCCGGGGACCGACGATGGGGGGACAGCCGCTCTCCGTGTGCCGAACTCTGCAAATCCAGCGCGCTCTCGCATGCCGAATCTCTGCAATAATCCTGCCTGCTGGATGGGGTAAGTGCAGGGGGGGGACTCTGCAATGTACCCCACCTGTGTCACTGGCTGCAAACTGCCCCCACCTATCTCACTGGCTGCAAACTGCCCCACCTATCTCACTGTCTGCAAACTGCCCCCACCTATCTCACTGGCTGCAAACTGCCCCCACCTATCTCACTGGCTGCAAACTGCCCCACCTATCTCACTGGCTGCAAACTGCCC
>BLSH010007866.1:380149-400114 GCA_018402905.1 Glandirana rugosa
CCTTTTAGGAAGGCGGATTGGGTGAGGATGGGTGGGGGGTGGATGGCTGGGTGGGTGGTGGGTGGCTGATGATGGCTGGGGGGGTGGTAGGTGGGTGGTAAATGGATGGTGGGGGGAGTATTTTGTCACTAGGCAGCGCTGTGGGCATTGCACATCGCCCACAGCGCTGCAGCACGTCCTCTCTCCCCCCTCTCTCCTCTCACACTGCACCGATCGGTGCGGAGAGGAGAGAAAAGCCGGCGCTTCCGGCGCGATCACGTGGTGAAAGGCCGCTCACAGATGTTCCCGTGTGCGCGCCCCAGGGGGCGCGCGGGAAGCGCGATTCTGGGAGGACGTCAATAGACGTCCTCCCAGAATTAAGCAACCGCTCTGTAGACGTCAATTGTCTATAGGGCGGTTGTTAACTGGTTGATGAAAACATGTTTTAACCACTTCTGCCTCGGAAGGATTTTCCACTTTAGGGCCAGAGCACTTTTTGTGATTCGGCACTTCGTCGCTTTAACTAACAATGGTTGTGCGACGTTGTACCCAAACAAAATTTGTGTCCTTTTTTTCCTACAAATAGAGCTTTCTTTTGGTAGTATTTGATCACCTCTGCGTCATTTTTGATCACCGCTATAAACAAAAAAAGAGCGACAATTTTGCAAAAAAAACAATATTTCTTACTTTTTGATACAATATATATCCAAAAAAATATATTAAAAAACACATTTTTTCATAGTTTTTGGCAGATTTATATCCTTCCTCATATTTTTGGTAAAAAAAATAGCAATTGGCGTATATTGACTGGTTTGTGCAAAAGTTGCCGCGTTTACGAATGATGAGAATTAATTTATGGGGTTTTTAATTTTTCTTATTTTTTACTAGTAATGGCGGTGATTGCGATTTTTAGCGGGACTGTGATATTGCGACAGACATGTTGGACCATTTTGACACATTTTTGGGACCACTGGCAGTTATACAGCGATCAGTGCTATGAAAATGCACTGATTACTGTATAAATGTCCCTGGCAGGGAAGGGCTTAACCTGCAGGTGGCGCTCTAAGGGTTAACTGTGTTCCCTGTGTGTATTACTAACTGTATGCGGCTGGGCTGAGTGGGGGAGGAGAGTGATTGCGGCTCCCATACACAGGGAGCCTGCAATCACATTCCTTCCACCTGTCAGAATGGAGATCCGTGTGTTTACATACACGGACCTCCGTTCTGTCACTGTGGGGAAGCGAACACAGTGAGCACACAAGCGTGCCTTTGGTGGTGCGCACGCTCACAATCTGCAATCTCGCAGCAGCTGTCTGGTGATGGTGGTTTGCGATACCGGGCCACTTTGCCACCGTCAATCCACGGCGGGCAGTCGGCAAGTGGTTAATACATTTTTAAATGTCTGTTTACATTTCTTTATAAAAGCGTGTGTGTGTGTATATGTATGTGTGTATACTATATGTATGTATGTGTGTGTATGTACAGTACCTCAAAAAAGTGAGTACACCTCTCACATTTTTATAAATATTTTATTATATCTTTTCATGTGAGATCACTAAAGAAATGACACATTGCTACAACAGTTGTACAGCTTGTATAAGGGTAAATTTTCTGTACCCTCAAAATAACTCAACACACAGGCATTAATGTCTAAACCACTGGCAACAAAAGTGAGTACACCCCTAAGTGAAAATGTCCAAATTGGGCCCAAAGAGTCAATATTTTTTGTGGCCACCATTATTTTCCAGCACTGCCTTAACTCTCTTGGGCATGGTGTTCACCAAAGCTTTACAGGTTGCCACTGGAGCCCTCTTCCACTCCTCCATGATGACATCATGGAGCTGGTGGATGTTAGAGACCTTGTGCTCCTCCACCTTTGTTTGTGGATGCCCCATAGATGCTCAATAGGGGTTAGGTCTGGAGACATTCTTGGCCAGTCCATTACCTTTAACCTCAGCTTCTTTAGCAAGGCAGTGGTTGTCTTGGAGGTGTGTTTGGGGTTGTTATCATGTTAGAATACTGCCCTGCGGCCCAATTTCCGAAGGGAGGCCATCATGCTATGCCCAGTATGTCACAGTACATGTTGGAATTCATGGTTCGTTCAATGAACTGTAGCTCCCCAGTGCCGGCAGCACTCATGCAGCCCCAGACCATGACACTCCCACCACCATGCTTGACTGTAGGCAAGACACACTTGTCTTTGTACGTCTCACCTGGTTGCCACCACACACACTTGACACAATCTGAACCAAATAAGTTTATCTTGGTCTCATCAGACCACAGGACATGGTTCCAGTAATCCATGTCCTTAGTCTGCTTGTCTTCAGCAAACTGTTTGCAGGCCTTCTTGTGCATCATCTTTAGAAGAGGGTTCCTTCTGGGATGACAGCCATGCAGACCAATTTGATGCAGCGTGCGGCGTATGGTCTGAGCACTGACAGGCTGACCCCCCACCAGAGCTTCACAGGTTGCCACTGGATTTCCTCTTCCACTCTTCTATGATAACATCACAGAGCTATTGGATGTTAGAGACCTTGCGCTTCTCCACCTTCCATTTGAGGATGCCCCACAGATGCTCAGTAGGGTTTAGGTCTGGAGACGTGCTTGGCCAGTCCATCACATTTAGGCTGCTTTCACACTGGGCGGCGGGTCCATCAGTGGTAAAGCGTTGCTTGTTTTAACGGCGCTTTACTGCTGTTTAAGTGGCACTTTTGCATCACTTTTGGGCCGCTAGCGGGCGTTTTTAACCCCCAAGGAGTTAAAAGCGCCCGTGTTGGGGTGCTTCGGAAGCGCTGCCCATACATTCTAATGGGCAGGGGCGGTTTGTGAGTGCTGTATACAGCTCTCCCAAACCCCCCCAATGATGCTGCTTACAGGAATTTTTCTAACGTCCTGCAAGCGCACAGCCCCAGTATGAAAGCACTCGGGCTTTCACACTGAGACAGCATGGGGAGGCGGCTTTCAGGCGCTTTTACATGCACTATTTCTATCGCTAAGAAGACTGAAAACTGCCCCAGTGTGAAATGGGCCTTACCCTCAGCTTCTTTAGCAAGGCAGTGGTCATCTTGGAGGTTTGTTCGGGCCGTAATCATCCTGGAATACTGCTCTGGGGAGCAGGTGTGTTAAATTTGGTGTTATCACTCTCACTCTCTCATACTGGTCACTGGAAGTTCAACATGGCACCTCATGGCAAAAAACTCTTTGAGAATCTGAAAAAAAAAAATTGTTGCTCTACAAAAAGATGGCCTAGGCTATAAGAATATTGACAAGACCCTGAAACTGAGCTGCAGCACAGTGGCCAAAACCATAAAGTGGTTTAACAGGACAGGTTCCACTCAGAACAGGCCTTGCCATGGTCAACCAAAGTTGGGTGCATGTGATGAGCGTCATATCCAGAGGTTGTCTTTGGGGAATAGATGAATGCTGCCAGCATTGCTGCAGGGGATTAAGGGGTGGGGGATCAGCCTCTCAGTGCTCAGACCATATGCCGCACATTGCATCAAATTGGTCTGCATGGCTGTCGTTACAGAAGGAAGCCTCTTTTAAAGATGATCCACAAGAAAGCCTGCAAACAGTTTGCTGAAGACAAGTAGACAAAGGACATGGATTACTGGAACCATGTCCTGTGGTCTGATAAGACCAAGATAAACTTATTTGGTTCAGATGGTATCAAGCGTGTGTGGCGGCAACCAGGTGAGGAGTACAAAGACAAGTGTGTCTTGCCTACAGTCAAGCATGGCGGTGGGAGTGTCATGGTCTGGGGCTGCCGGCACTGGAGAGCTTCAGTTCATTGAGGGAACCATAAATGCCAACATGTACTGTGACATACTGAAGCAGAGCATGATCCCCTCCCTTCGAAGACTGGGCCACACCTCCAAGATGACCACTGCCTTGCTAAAGAAGTTTAGGGTAAAGGTGATGGACTAGCCAAGAATGTCTCCGGACCTAAACCCTATTGGGCATCTGTGGGGCATCTTCAAACAGAAGGTGGAGGAGCGCAGGGTCTCTAACATCCACCAGTTCCGTGATGTCGTCATGGAGGAGTGGAAGAGAACTCCAGTGGCAACCTGTGAAGCGCTGGTGAACTCCATGCCCAAGAGGGTTAAGGCAGTGCTGGAAAATAATAGTGGCCACACAAAATATTGACACTTTGGGCCCAATTTGGACATTTTCACTTAGGGGTATACTAACTTTTGTTGCCAGCGGTTTAGACATTAATGTCTGTGTGTTATTTTGAGGGGACAGCAAATTTACACTGTTATACAAGCTGCACACTCACTACTTTACATTGTAGCAAAGTATAATTTTGCCAGCATTGTCACAGAAATAGATATAATAAAATATTCACAAAAATGTGAGGGGTGTACTTACGTTTGTGAGATACTGTATATGTATATATATATATATATATATATATATATATACACACACACACACACACACACACACACACATACGTGCATGTGTATTTGAGCTTTGGGGCACAAACCCTAATGCAATAGGCTGCGCACACCTATGTTTGTAAATGTGATAAACCTCAACTCAGCAGCAATAAACCAGAGGAAAACCTCATGTTAAGGTCTTTCCGTCTGTATGGAAACCACTATCTTGAAGCATCACTATACAGTTGCATGATGTTTCCTGTATTTTCTCTTTTTATCCAGTATCTGTGATGTGTATGTTTCCTGTATTTCCATACAGTATATGTGTATATACGTTTCCTGTGTTTTCTCTTTTCATACAGTATATATATATATATATATATATATATATATATATATATATATATATATATAATGTAAAAACACCATATAATTCCATTTTGTATTCATTCCTGCAGTCTCTGTGTAGCAATACTTGGACTTGGGGTAGGGAGAGAGAGGTGCGCTGCATATATACATACTGAGAGCAGGAGAGAGCATAGTGAGTGGTGGAATGCATCTCTGCTGGTCTTTCACTGTCTAGTCATAGACTGGGGACATAGAGGTCAGCTAATCGTATTGTTTTACTGCAGTAGAGAAATTTTGGGTAATAAACTGCCAGGCAGTGCTGTATATTCAAGATTCAAAGGACAGAAATACAACTCCTTTAGCATGTAAGACAGCTCCCATATCATTATTTAATTAAAGTATTTAGGTGTTTGCCTAGGGTTAAGCTTTAAGATACACAAACTGGCTGCATAAAACTGTTGTAGAACATCTCAACATGACATGCATACTGTTTGATCTCTGTACCAATGATGGGTTGATTAAATAAAGGAGTAGAGTTTTTTGTCTTTTCTTTAGGAAACTAAACAAATGTTCCCTGGGTTTAGTAAATATGGTAAAGCTGTATTACATTTACAGTACATAACCAATTGTATGCAAAGGAAATTTATTTAAAAAATAGTTTTTTTTCTCGCATTTGGATAATTTAAGTAAACACAGCATCACTCTCTTGCTAAGTTCAGTGAACATTTATTTTGCAAAGTGAACATCCCCTTCTTTAAGTGAATAGTTTGCATTCCTTCAGTTATTAAACACATTTAAGCTGCTCACTTTGTAAGGGAAGCTGCACTTTGCAAGGGAAAATCTCCAGAGCTTAGTGAATATGGTGAAGTTCTGCTAACTTCCATTATCCAATCATGAGCAAGCAAAAATGCTATTTTTTTTTTTACCTTGCATGTGATTGAGTATCCTTTGAAAAGTGAAATCTCACCACATTCACTAAGTTCTGGGGAAAATGTACTTGCAAAGTGCAACTTCCCTTGCAAAGTGAACAGCTTCAACACCTTTAGTAAATCAACCCCAAGGAGCCATGATGTTTTCCTAATGTTCCATGATTGGTATTATACAAACCTTTTTCTTAAAGGAGAAATATAGCCAAAGCTTGCTATACCTATGTACATTTGTCTGATTGTTTTGTACTGTTGATTTTAATCTAGATGGCATATTTTAACAACATACAATAACACTGATGTTTTTATGACATGAGGATTTTTTGTATATATTATTTGGTTTCTCACTTGCTTGGCACATTTAAAGTCCCTTCCCTGGTGGAGGAATAGCCTCACATCCATTTGGATCCTGGCCTTCCTTCATTAGGGAAATTTACATTCTATGGAATTTATAGCCAAAGCTATTTTGGCTATACTTCTCCTGTAGGTCACATGAGTGCAGTTCTTTCTGCATTCCTGTGACCTGGTTTCAGCTGAAAGCAGGCTAAAGTCCGCTGTCGGCTGAAGTCACTCACCTGGTCCAAGCTCAGGAAAGGCACCTGAGCCAGGCCCACCTGCCCCCTTCACAGCCCAGCACTCCAGTGAAGGCTGGAGGGGCAGAGTAGAGATCTGGTGACTGACAGTCAAGGCTCTCTTCTCAGAGCGGAGGGGGAGAACTGAGTTATCAGTGGTGTGTGATCGCTCTGTTCGCACTGCGGAGCCTGCGGGTGACAGATGCAACATGGGATCAATGCTACATTCACCAAGGTGAGTATAAATGTTTGCGTTTTTCAAGTCCACACTTCTCTTTTAAGTTTCAATCCTACTATGTTCAGATTGCATTACTCCCCAAATTTCGGGCCTTTAAGAGTCATTTTGTCAAATGACGATAAGCCTTGACCGATAACCACAGCTTGCCCACACTGTCAAGCAGTTCATGAAGCTGTGTTGAGGAGGGGAAATTACATTCTCCACTTCTCATCTTAGAACAGTGAGAAGTGGCCTCTCAACTGAATACCTAAAGCCAGTTTAATAAGATTTAGTAAAAACACCTAACTGGCCCTTGGTGTAAAATATCTTCTCCTCTGCTTCACTAGCAAAGAAGTGGTGATAGTAGGTAAAGTGGAGAAAAAGTCCATTGTCAAGAGGAAGTAGAAGAATTACTTCCTCTGTTTCCTCTGTCACTGCTCCCAGACCCAGTAAAATACAGTATATATATATATATATATATATATATATATATATTTATAAAAGAGCATAAATACTGTAAGGCTTTATCTATATAAGCAGTACATGTTATGAGGAACACAGGACCATATTTTTCAATGGGAACTGTATGATCATGGGCACCCACCTCCCTTCTCTTTGCTTCTCATGGCACATCTTCTTGTAAAAGAGAAAGAGAAGTGACATTATTCATAATCACCGTCTCCCCAGATAATTTTATATGTGGTGAAATGCCACATCACCCCTTAAAAAAACATACACAATTTTAGGAAACCTTAACACACATAGGGACACATTTTGGTATGTGTTAAACACCAGGTCTCTCTTACCCCTTAAAGAGCTTTATGTATATTATGTTTCACCACAAACTTTGAATCATTCCAACCTACCTTCTGAAAACGGAGATTAATAGAGCAGGTATTATAAAACTGACAAAGTTGTAGAAGTTTTCAGTGTGAAAAAAAATTCTCCCATTTTTTTTGCCTTGCTGTATTTTTGAATCATCTTTTTGGTATGCATTAGGGTGCACAGAGTTTAATAAGAAATTCATATAAAGAAAGTATAGAAACATCACTTCACAATACATAATTTATTAACAATTTAAGCAAATGTGTGATACAATTAAAGAAAATATATATTAACAATTTAAGCAAATATAATTACATAACAGGATCTTAGTTATTGCTACTTTATACTTTCTTGCATTTAATGTTTGAGCTCATATCTATTGCTTGTTTTTATGCATTGTGGATGCAGATAGTGCAGTAAAATAGCTTGTACATAGGTAGAGGATAATGTATATGAACTTAAGCAAAGGAAAACTTTTATATAAAAAAGTGTCAGGCTTGAGACTGTTACTAAGAAAACACAAGGTCTTGAGATACAACATCATTTTTGTATAGTATCTGCAATAAAGAACACATTTAACAACATAAACATATAAAGAAGACAGTGTGCAGTGCATGTTATTGACGTTTATCTTTAATATATGAGTTCAGTTTCACATTTATTAAAAGGAATGCCTATGAAGCCTTTTCTCCTAAAGTGAAATTATATTTTCCTGATTACCCAAATGTGCCCTAGCTGAGAGCTGGCCCTTCTAGAGCTGTAAAGGGCTGAAAACATTATTATTCAGAATAATGTAATAGAGACCCTTTTTACTGGTCACATGTAGAGACAAGGTTCGGATTCTTGGTGAATCCTTGGGATTTGCAAAGTTTGCAGGTTTTCCAACAGAAATAAGGAACAACCTATAATGTATTGCATGGCCTCATTTAAAAGGATGGAAAACTCAGCTACCTTTCTAGAAAATTATGGGCTCACGGCAGCCATTTTGTTAGTATGTGTTGAGCTGTTATGGAGAGCTGAAAATTCTTTTTTAGGGAGAGATACTTAAAAAAAACAAGTTTTCATTTCAGTGCCTGGCTTCCCATGCCTTTTCATTGACAATTGCGTTCTTATGAGCTCCAAAAATGGATAGAATTAAATAAAAAGATTTGCCCCTGAATCCTAGACTTCAGTGGGGTTCACCACAAACGTTGAACTTTGAGCAAGATTTGTGAATTTCTAATCACATGTTTTCAGTGCCACAATTCACCAATTCAGAGAAACTGGAAGAGTGAAGAGTACACATCTATAAAGATGCAGGGGAAACTGAAAATTGATTATTTTGTGGACAGTTATTTAAAGATCACTAGCAGGACTAAAACATTGAAAGCACTCACCTTATAAACAAATCACATTTACACTCAGTAAAAAGTTGAAGACCAATAATTTGACAAACAGCACTCTCATTCCCAGCACAGTCAGAGAAAGAGCATTAATATTATTATCTATAAAACAGAAAATAGTGTGACATTTGTACCTGTTTCAGTATTTTAAGAATACTTGTCATGTAAACTAAACACAGGGTCATCTACAAATCAAGAATGGCTTGCTAGTATGTTTAGACTGACACCATGCAGAATCTGATATATTTTAGATGAACTAATGTTATCTGAGGGCATTTGTGGGCTTGTGTAATCACTTGTTCTAATAAATGTTAGGAATTTTCACTTTATCAAAAAAAGACCAAGGAAAAGTCCAAGGAAAGTTCCAAGCTCTACTTACCAACCAGCTTGCGACCAACCAGATTAACCTGTCTAACAGTATGCATTTAAAAACAGGAGTTTAGCTGCACGAATTTGCATTTGCATGCATAACCTACAGGCCCTGTGATCTGTAGTTCCTACCTCTAACTTATGAGAGGCTCCACAGTGGAATTTTCACTCTAGTCTTCACTTTAGCAATATTGATCTGTCAGTGGTGCCAACAACTAAATTGTTTAACTGGGTTTAGCAAAAGTGCTGTTACACATACAAATGTGATGCTATTGAGCTAAGTTTGTGCCTTGGTACCCCAAAAACATTTTTTTCAGACATTGCTATCTATTAAAATAAGGCTTCTATTACATTACAAGTGAAATGGTAGTTAATGAATATAAATACAACTTAGAGTATACTTATTTTGATTGCTTTTTCAAGGAAATTGTAACTCTTTGCAAGAGCTTAGTTTTAGATCATATACAAAATAAGATCAGGCCACTACTACAAGTTTTTACTCTGTCCTAAAGTATACCAGTTCCAATGTTATAGTAAAAAAAATAAGAGTAACAATACAGCAGATACTGATACCAAAAAGTCAACACACTTACCAGTCACTGCGGCAGGTTGTTCTATGCAGCTCTCATCATCTGCATAAGCAGTTTCTATTCCAGTTGCTTGAATGTCATGATCCACATCTTTAAGAAATAAATGTGTTGTTTTATTTCTTTTTATCTGTTATAAACAGATATTAATTGATGCACAGATCAGGTAATGGCATAATATTATAAAACAATTCAATAAAGCAGAAAAAGTATTAAACTATTCCATGTCTCCCTAATACTTGCAATACATCATACTTTTACTGTAAATATGCAAGTGAACGTGATGAAATATGAAAATATTTTTAAAACTACAAAAAAAGATGTGCAGAAAACATGTTGATTACTCCTTGGAGGGGATTTAGTCATTCAGTTTATTTGAGCACAGATCAGGGTGGACCTCATGTTGTGTGACTAATCAACTGCCGCTATTTTCCAGCATGGTCAGTAAGTCTTTCCATCTTGCATTACTGATCAAAGGTCATCTGTTTTGATCCACATTACACACAAATCAGGCTTTATTATATAGGCATTGTAAAACACAATAATAAAAATTGAATAGCCATAAAAAGCTATTCTTTCTTAGTTGATTGTAGTGAAAGTAAAAGTATAATCATGATGTGTTTCTTCTGGTAACTGTGCTTTAATCATACCTTTAGATAAACCAACTGCCCAAGTTGTTTTTCAAAAAGCGATAATACTATATAAAAAAATTGCCTCTGGATCCTTTTATGACCATACACCTAAATGCTTCAGGCCAGTATAATAAATGAGACAACAAAGCTCTTCATTTAGTGATCAGAGTTAACATTCTATTCTAATTACTTTTCTTATATTTGAAATAAGAAAGAGACAGATATCCTCACCAGCTGGTGAATTTTTCTGGCTTGCCACCCATTTTCCTTGGTGTTTAATTCGGCACTCTGTTGATTGTGTATTCTTTACAATAACAGCATTGTAGAGGCCTTTCCTAGTCAGGATCGGATTCACCTTAACAGCACTGGACTCTGACTTGTTGGAATTGATGTAGATTTCCACATCCTTGGGGTAGAAATCCTTTGCAAGGCAGGACGTTGAAGAGCCTTTTGTAGATGTTAACAGAAATACAGAGGGAGTTGAAGGATCCCTTTTACCTACCAAGTGAAGAAGACCAAATGTCAAGATGGCATCAAATAAAGTATTTTACCGTGGCTGCAGGTCTTATTTAATAAATTGCTACATTGCTTCTAAAAAAGAAGTTATAAAACACATAAAATCAATATTGTAATTGTAGATGTGCACTGTGAAATTAGAAGAAACCTGAGAATTAAAAGAATTAATGTATAGGACAGCTAAAGAAAAGAGCTGCTTAGTGGCATACAAATGACATAAAAGAATAATAGTACACTGCAAATAGTATAATAAATATTATGAAATGTTTAGCTTGAGGCAATATAATACACTGTAGCATAGTATACATTATATTTCAGGTTTCGATCTCATATGTAGGATTCATAATTTATATTAATAATTATATATAACTCTTTTTAAATGTTTTTCTTATCATCATAATTATATTTTGCAGTAACATGTTGACTGGCATGTGTTATTGAAAGTCTTTACTTACCAGTAACAATGGATAGCTTTGTTCCAGCCCCGAAAGTTAAAGCATCAGAATACAGGCACAGAGCAAAAACACTGTACTCAAACCACTATTATCTACAATATCTTTTTTCTCTCTCATACATTCCCTTGTTGTTTAAATGAATGTATTTTTGGATTGTCAAGAATTATATAAGGCTTTAACTTTCAGATAAAATACAGAAGTGCTGGTGTATTGAAACCTGTGCAAAAGCTTGTAATTTCACTACATATTAGATGTGATGTACTGTCATACATTACGCTGTATTAATGTAATAAATAGATAAGTCCTCAAATTACATATTTGTTTGCAGATTGACTTTAGATTGCAAGCTCCTTGAGGGCAGGGACTGATTTGAATGTACAGTATGTAAAGCACTCCATAGATGGTCAAAGCCAAATAAATGCATTTAATAAATATCTATAATGATTATAGTATGGCATAGCATATACTATATGTCCTAGTAACTGCTAAAAGTTAAAAACAACACATCTAACATATGCTCTTAGAATTACTCTATTTCCCAAATATACATTCATTCGCTGGTCTTCTATTACTCAGTATTAACCAGTGTTAAAGCCATTAACGTTAAAAGAGGGCATACAAACAGGGCTAGTAAGCAAAGTAGTAATCATTGCACACATGTTTAAATTCTTATAGCATTCTGTAAAATCTTGCAGGACTTAATACTTTGTGTAAATGATGGAATAATAATAACAATTTAAGAATACCTCACTACTTTTTAATTTTCTAAACATTACTGGCAGAGCAGCCAGCATAGTAAAGCTGCAGCAATGACTAATATAAAATTAAGCTGCAATAAGGGCTAGTGCAATATATAATTTTAAAGACTGATATAATATTTAATATAATAATAAATGTGTGCACTCTAACACCCATACTTCTAGGGACTAATATAATATTATCAACATTTGCTGCTTGTATACCCTCAAGCCTCAAGGTAACTGGTAAATGTTTGCTATAACAAAGAGTCATTGATATAGTTGGATAACATTGAAAAACACTGCTATACAATACCCAAAAGTGTTATTTCTGCTTCCATAAATTTGTATATCTATACAAACCTGTGATGACTGAATCTTACCTGGTTGAACAGTTAGCTTTGTTCCTTTTCCAAAAGTGAGCTTGCTGTTACACAGCTATGTATCATATAACATAAACATTGTACCGTTGTGAGAGGAAGAGGTTAGTGGTTTAGAACAGTCTCTGAATTAACTACAGCCAAAAGTGCCATCAACATTTTTAAGCTCAACTGAAGTCACAGAAATAGATATGTGGTAGACAGACAGTTTACTTACAACCTCCATTTTCTTAGACTTACCTCCACTTTTCCTTTTACAGTAGTTGTGCAGGGTGTCCAAATATGGTTTTGCAGTAAAAGTTAGACCCATTGCACTCAGTAATCATCACACAGGAACTTACCTGGTCAGACACACCCCTGAAATACAATTCTATGTAAATACGCTTCTGGTGAGGGGTGTGGTTGTCACTCAGCTATGCCAGCAGAGAGCACTGAAAGTAAGGAATGTTCACACAGAGAAAAAGAGCAAAAATCTGTCACATTAAGGGGTATAGAACTACAGGACTATAAAAATGTCTGGGCTTATATACATGGCCTGCATTCAATGCCCAAGTGACTGTGTGTTTTTTTGTCCGCTGGCGAAGCTATAAAAAAATATTGGGTCACATGTAAATGCTGCATAACATGTTCATTTTGTTGTGTTGGAGCAGCTTAAGTTTAGTTAAAAAAAAGAAATCTTCCTCCTTTGATGCCCCCCCACCCCCACCGCCATGATCTTCTAGTGTGGTGGGGGTTTAAAGAGTGAGCTGTCACAGGCTCTCATCAAGTGTGCCTGACTATGCCAGTTCTTTTTGCTCAGCTTTTCCATTTATAGAATCCATACTAAAGCTTCAATGAATGAAACAGAATCTATAAATGGGCCCACCTCGCAATCATCAGCCATCCTCCATTCATAGATCCCTTTTGGATGCATTAACCCCTTGGCACCGATGTCACATAAATATGCGGCCACACTGGACTGGGCTTTTTTCCATGGGGCTGCATATTTGCATTCCTCCCTTTCTGCTGGGAGCATGCCGCAATGATTGGGACCCGAAACTTGAGATTTCGGGTCACTGTGATAGCCTCTGATTGGCTATCACAGTGATCAGTTCACTGTGAAGTCTGCCCCCATGTTTTCTGTCTCTGTGAATGGATGAGAAAGATGCATTGTAAAAAAAAAAAGTGTGTGTATAAATAAAAGAAAAGAAAATAAATAATAATATTTAATAAAATAAAATAAAATAAAAAAAATTAAAAATACCTAGATCAAGGTTTGATTCAGGTCAGTGTCAGGGTTAGTGTTTGGGTCAAGGTCAGGGTCAAAAGTCAAGGTCAGGCTCAAAGGTCAGGGTCAGTATTTTTTGGAAAGTTTTATTTTTAATGAGTATCAGTGTCAGTGGGTTGTAGCTAGCATAAAATAAAGAAAAATGTGCACTGTTGATTGTGGCCTGTACTACCAGTACAAACAAAAAATGACATACACATATGTAGTATCGCTGCGATCGTTAGGAACAGGAGAATTTATTTTTGGTTGTTATTTGGTGGTAGGTTATGGTAATAGCAACAAAATATAAAAAAGTTGCACAATTGGGCTTAGGCATTAAAGGACATGTAAAGGCAGAAGATTTTTTATCTTAATGCATTCTATGCATTAAAATAAAAAGCCTTCTGTGTGTAGTAGCCGACCCCCCCCCCCCCCAGCAACACCCTAATTACTTACCTGAGCCCCTTGTCTCTCCAGCGATGTCCACGACTGTCTTAGCCATCCAGAACACTCCTTCTGATTGGCTGAGACAGAGCAGTGGCACCATTGCCTCCCGTGGCTGTCAATCAAAGTCAGTCAGCCAATCAGGGGAGAGAGGGGGCGGGTCTGGGTCTGGGCTCTGTATCTGAATGGATGCACGGAGCTCTGAATCGGCTTGGGTTCCCCCATAGAGAGCTGCTGGCTAAGGGGGGCACACTTACCATTACCTTCTGAGTGGATTGGGACCCCTGCGTATGTTCTACCTGAGTCTGGTAAGCTTACATCTTTACTAGAATTCAAGGTTCACTATGATGTCCGTTTGATGAAGATCACCTAAAGATTTACTACTTATACCTGTTGCCCTCTTATCGGCTGTTTTTTCGCTGTGGGTATTTGAGGGAGTGCCCTCCTGATTCGCATTTGCGAGCTTATAGTGAGACTTGGAAGAGACTTTAAGACCTTGTCACTATTCCTTTCAAAGGAGGAATATTTATTATTAATTTTATTAATTTTTTTGATTGTGTTGTATATGTAGTTCACCTACCTCATATTTCTCCAAGTTATTGGTTTTGGTGAATGTGGAGCAGTTGTGTTAAATTTGGTGTTTATCACTCTTACTCTCTCATACTGGTCACTGAAAATTCCACATGGCACCTCATGGCAAAGAAGTCTCTGAGGATCTGAAAAAAGAATTGTTGCTCTACATAAAGATGGCCTAGGCTATAAGAAGATTGTCAAGACCCTGAAAATGAGCTGCAGCACAGTGGCCAAGACCATACAGCGGTTTAACAGGACAGGGTCTGCTCAGAACATGCCTCACCATGGTTGACAAAAGAAGTTGAATGCACATGCTCAGCGTCATATCCATAGGTTGTCTTTGGGAAATAGACGTATGATTGCTGCCAGCATTGCTGCAGAGGTTGAAGGGTGGGGGGTCAGCCTGTCAGTGCTCAGACCATACGCCGCACAATGCATAAAATTGGTCTGCATGGCTGTTGTCCCAGAAGGAAGCCTCTTCTAAAGACGATGCACAAGAAAGCCCACAAACAGTTTGCTGAAGACAAGCAGACTAAGGACATGGATTACCGGAACCATGTCCTGAGGTCTGGTGAGACCAAGATAAACTTCTTGGGTTCAGATGGTGTCAAGCGTGTGTGGCGGCAATCAAGTGAGGAGTACAAAGACAAGTGTGTCTTTCCTATAGTCAAGCACGATGGTGGGATTGTCATGGTCTGGGGCTGCATGAGTGCTGCTAGTACTGGGGAGCTACAGTTCATTGAGAGAACCATGAATGCCAACATGTACTGTGACATACCAAAGCAGAGCATGATCCCCTCCCTTCGGAGACTGGGCTGCAGGGCAGTATTCCAACATGATAACGACCCCAAACACACCTCCAAGATGACCACTGCCTTGCTAAAGAAGCTGAGGGTAAAGGTGATGGACTGGCCAAGCACGTCTCCAGACCTAAACCCTATTGAGCATCTGTGGGGCATCCTCAAATGGAAGGTGGAGGAGCTCAAGGTCTCTAATATCCAGCAAATCCAGTATCTAACATCCAAAATCTGGTGCAGCTGTGCTTGGTAGCCAATCAGCTTCTAACTTCAGCTTGTTCAATTGAGGTTTGACAAAAAAACCTGGAGCGCTCTTCAGTTTTAGTAAATCAACCCCAGTGGGTCACTCGCTTTGCACCACTGCCATTCAGAGAACACCTTGTATGGGGTAGGAGTGGATGATGTCACATTCTACCCTTGTCTAATTAGTAAACACTTTGTATTCAATTAGTAAAATAATAGTCAATCTTTGAATGGCAGCAGTGCCAAGCTAGCTATCCCTAAGTTCAGTTTGCAGAGTGTTAGCTGCTTGAGCAGGATCTGGAAGTTCATGGCTATCACTGTACATAGTGTGGGCCACTACAGTGTTTTTCAGCATCCACAGAAGCCCTCCAGATATAAGATATAGATAATGGCGATAATAAAATCTGGGCCAGTGTAAGTTGGCAATAAAGATAATTTCTGGTGTTCTGTTTTATATCACCATTTTTATTGTGATAACATGAACTGGTAATCCAAATGAGATCTGAATCCTATGCTGATGAATGGTTTGTTGCTAACAGGATACACGAACTGGCAAAATATACATAATTGAGAATATAAGCTTACATAAGAATTGTCAGCAAAAGAGGGCACAGATGCTTATTGAACTCAAGGCACAATTATTTCACCACTGGAAGTGCTCTAAATACCAATATGTTTGGCTAGCCACAATGTAGGATGCAAGTATGCAGCTTGGGCAGGGGAGGGTTAGATAGATTAGGAAACCTAGGTAGGCAGGATACATGTACTTTATATGAAACATGAAACTATTGATGTGGTTTAAACATCATATCAAACATTGTATACTGTTCAAACCGTTACTTGCAGGAAAGCATACAAACAAGTAGCAAATTCAGTGCCATGCTGGCCTGAAGCACAGTTGCTACATGTATCTACATTTAATTTTTTGGTGATGTTTGACAGAAAAGGCATTGTTCTGCAGCAGTTTTCAACATACAAAACTTCCAAATGCTCTTCTGTGTCACAAATGTCTCTGGGTCCATAATAAACAGCCAAACAACACTCAACCCTGGACACCCTCAGATACTCGGTCAACGCAAGTGCTGGAAACTTATTTAAGTTCTGATGTACAGGTAACTCTTATTCTCACTGAAAGAAAAGACTAGAGTAAGGATTTGTAGGAATCTAATATAAATAACTACTGTATATGGTGGAGAAAGTTTTATTATCTACCTGCAAAGAATCATTTATAGGTTTACATGATTTGCAATATTTCCAAAACCTGTTCTTAGGTTTCACCAAGCATATGTTTTTTTTAAGAATATACCCAGTCTAATAAGTAGGGTTAATTTATTACATTGTATTTATTCAAATAAGAAAGTGAATATTCCCTTTGGAAAGTCTATTTCTTAGGTTTCGTAAGTAAGGTGCCGCTGTGTTTACTTAAATACCCAATTACATGCAAAGGAAGTAAAAAAGAAAGGAATTTTGCTTGCTAGGGAGATTGGATGATTGAAGTTACCACTGCTTTACCTTCATCACCAAGGGCCCAATCACACCAGATGACGTTGGATGCATTTTGTGAATGCATGGCCAGTAAGAAGCAATGTTTTCCAGTTAGATTAGTTCATACCATTGTGCTATTTTGCAGTACACTGAAAAAAAGTACTGCAGACTGCATTTCTTTGCAATGCATAAACGCATTAAACACAATGTAACTCTGGGAAAAAATGTACATATGAAAGTGAATTCATTGAAAGCTTGTGAAAAAAACACACTACAAGGCATGTAAAATGCAGTCTGATGCATTTACAAATGTGCTTACAATAACACAAAGAACACACCGTGATTGTGGTGTGAACGTGCCATAAGCTAAGTAAAGCTAAGTAAACATTTAGTTTGGAAACAGTCTATATAACTTTTGTAAATCAACCTGCTCCAGGATAGGTATTTAGCTTGGTATGCAAATACATACAGAACAGGATCTGTAGGTGAGATGTTAGAGCAGGTTTTAGAAACACTGGTTTAACCCTTTTACTGTCACTAATGTAGCTACTACACCGGTGGCAGCAGCGGCATGTAAACAAACTCACTGGCCTTAACAGCGACCATAGGTTTATTTACTCTTTTTTGGAGCAGACCGACGTCTATTGTAGAAGCGATCTGGTGGTGATTCCCCTAAGTGCAGGGAAGGCATCAAGGGCCCAAAGGATATCTGATGTCTCCAAGTAGTTGTCACTGCTGTTATACAGGCCTATATACAGTATATTGTATATATACAGTATATATATATATATATATATATATATATATATATATAGTAAATATTAAAAAAAACTTGTGAAGGCTGTCAAGTGCTAACCTTGAGTGACATAAAAAAAAAATCACAACTGTCAGAAAACATATCATATTTTGGGGTTTTTAAATAACACTCAGGCCTAAAAGGTGCAAAAGTGAAAGGATTCTTTTTTTTTTTTGATAAATACACAATTACAGTATATATATATATATATATATATATATATATATGAATGAGGGCAGAGAAATCAACATGATTAATTACTGCTACCAATCACTGCTATGAGTGCCACGTTTTTGTACAGGCTTCTACTGAGTTTGTATCATGGTGCCCAGATACCCACTGAGACACTGTGATACTTCCCTCATCAAAAATTACAGTATAACTGGAGCTTAAGTTTTTCTTTCAGTCATGTTTCACACAATGGAATGAATGCTTGCCTTCAATCATAAATCAACTGACATCTGAAGGGCCTATTTATCAATTTTTTCATCCAAGATTCACCTAACTTTTCACACATTAATTCAGAAAGCGTGCAAATCTTGGGTGAAACTTGCATGAATCACCATCAATTGCCAGTTTGCAGTAGCCAAATTAGAAATGCAATGGGCAGTAGCTTAAAGTGGTTGTAAACCTCACATACTGTATACTCAGTAAAATGAACAGCCTCAGATGATAAACAGAGATTAAACAAATCCTCTTACCCAGATAGCATTGATAACTTGCCACAAATTTGTGGCAGTGTTGAATTGTAAATCTGTTAACTTGCTGCACATTTTCATTGGCAAGATGTACACTTGCAGAGCACTTAAAGAGGAAGTAAACCCTGATGGGGTTTACTTCCTCTATATTCCCCTGCAAAGTAGAAGCATAATGGGCTACTATGCATCGCATAGTAGCCCATTATGTGTCACTTGCCTGCAAACGAAACCTGCGACCTCCAGCAATGTCACCTGTGCAGGCAGCGTCCATCTTTAGCCCTCTTCCTTCTGGGGCCGCAACTCCGGCTCTGTAACTGGCCGGAGTCGCATGGCGTCACTCTCGTGCATGCGTGCGGGAGCCGCCAGTCATGGCACGATCACAGTGAAGAAACGGCACGGAGGCCGTTTCTTCACTGCGCATGTGCCGAAATGATGTCAGCACATCTAGTACACTGTTTATCTCCTAAACCATGCAGGTTTAGGAGATATGCAGGGAACCTACAGGTAAGCCTTATTATAGGCTTATCTGTAGGTTAACCGCCTCAGGACCGCCCACCGTCAAATGACGGCGGAGCGGACCTGCTCTTACAGTGGGTGGACGTCATATGACGTCCTCCCTTTAAGCCGGGATTGCGCGCGATTGGGCGCGCTCATCCCGGCTCTGTCGGTGTCGGCGTGTCCCCAGGACACGCCGCTTCACCGACAGGGGTGAACAGCCATTGGTTATGGCTGTTCACCACATGATCGGCCGTGACGAAGTCACAGCTGATCACAAATGGCACGCCCGCCGTTCGCACGGCGCATGCGCGCGATCGGGAGCACGCTGCGCGTGCGCGTCGGTGGTGGCGTGTTCCTGGGGAACACTGCCTGTCACCGACACTAGTATCAGCCGCTGGCCGGCGGCTGATACCTTGTGATCGGCTGTGATCTACTTCCAATGTAAACAGAGCGGTAACTCACTGTTACCAGCTCTTCTCTCCTCACAAAGAGTCCAGTGTGAGGAGAGAAGAGCTGGGATCAGTGAGTTACTGATCTGCATAGTAAAATCACACTGACACTGACCCCCCCTGCCCCCCCAATGCACCAGTCACCCAACAGTCACCACATATGCCCCCATAAAGGGTACCTGTCATCATAAAGTGCACCTGTCCTCAGACTGCCATCATAAAGAGCACCTGTCACCCATCACCCGTCAGTGACCGTGGCATGTCACCCGTCACCCATCACTGACCACCGCCAGTCACCCGTCACCCATCACTGACCACCGCCAGTCACCCATCACTGACCACCACCCGTCACCAATCAGTGACCACCGCCAGTCACCCGTCACCCATCAGTGACCACCGCCAGTCACCCATCAGTGACCACCGCCACTC
>BLSH010007866.1:459757-484156 GCA_018402905.1 Glandirana rugosa
GGAAAAGAAAGAGAAAAGAGCGGGAAAATGGAGATATGGATACAGGGAATCTTACGTCACCATCCTAGGAACGCCAGCCAGACAGAGAGACAGATCAGAGGCTAGGCCTACTTTTATACCCCCTCTCTGCCCAACGCCCTGTAAGTAAAACATGTTTGGTAACATTACCACTCTCAGAGGCTATTTCCCCCCCAACCCCAAGTGATTCCCTCCAGGCAAGGGACTGGCCTTTTCACAGTTATACACCAGGTAGTATAGTGGACAATATAAGCAGAGCTTTGAAGATACCAACTCTAGATAAAATACCAGAGCTGTTTTATGATGTCAGATGTTCACAGAATGTCCAGGCAGTATTCTGACATATATTTTTAAACCATATTGTATGCCCATTTATTAATGCTGATAATTATTGAAGGTAAAAATCATAGGCCTCACATTTCCACATCAGCGCTGATTGTTTAACAGTGCAGCTCCCCCTAGGATCGCCACCCAGGACCACCAGGGAGCACGCCCAGGGACCACCATTGAGCCCACCCAGGTACCACCATGGAGTCCGCCCAGGAACCACCAGGGAGCCCACCCAGGGACCACCAGGTAAGGGGTATATAATGCACTATAGGGTTGGCACTGTGCCCATTTGTGATGCCTGCCAGTGCCTCCTTATCATTGCCGCCTAGCAGTGCCCTCTATCAGTGCCGCCTATGAGTGCCCATCAGCGCCACCTATCAGTGCCACCTACCAGTGTCCATCAGTGACACCTATCAGAGTCCATCACTGCCACCTATCAGTGCCCAGTGCCACCTATCAGTGCCCATCGGTGCTGCCTATGAGTACCCATCAGTGCTGCATATAAGTGCCTCATCATTAGTGCCCATCAGTGCCACCTCATCAGTGCCACCTCATCAGTGCCAATCAGTACTGCCTCATCAGTGCCCATCAGTGCAGCCTTGTCAGTGCCCGTCAGTGAAGGAGAAAACGTATTTACAACGTTTTGTGACAGAAACAAAGAAAACTTTTTTTTTTTTTTTTTTTTTAATTTTCATTCTTTTTTTATTTGTAGCGCAAAGAACAAAAACCCCAGTGGTGATCAAATGCCACCAAAAGAAAGCTCTATTTATGGGAAAAAACTGATAACATTTTTTTTTGGGGACAGCGTCGCACGACCGCACAATTGTCATTCAAAATGCAACAGTGCTGAAAGCTGAAAATTGGTCTGGGCGGGATGGGGGGTAAGTGCCTGGTATTGAAGTGGTTAAAGGCATCTGTATAGCATAGTAAAGCTTAAAAATCATAATGCATGCTGTACTGGGGGATATCACAGTGTCCATAAGCATTTATGTCCTCTGTGAGCATGTATAAGTTTATATACTGCTGCCTAGAATGGAGGTTCCAGTGAAAAATACCGGTACACATGCTGCCTTTTGTGCCCTGACAGCATGGCGTACAGGTTTGCTTGATATTTCCCTTTGCTTTGTGCATTTATATTACATTGCTTAGCAAACTAGAGCCATTCCATTTTTGTTCCTTTGTTTTTAACATGTGCAAATAAAATGCTGACAAGTACATTCCATGGTACATCTTCTCATACCGGAAGACACAGAGAGGCCTCATTCACATGAGCACAGAGACCCACTGGAAAGACGTGCAGAGGCTGGTGCATGGCCCAGACTGCACACTGTCTGTATTCACTAAACATCAGTTTAGAATTTGCTCACAAATTACATTAACTCTTCTTCATTTCCTTTGGTAAATCGGACCCCGTGTGTTTATTAATAGAAAATTGCATTTATTTAGATGTCTTTAATATAACAGTAGGTAACTATGCTTTACATAGATCTGCCTATACTATAAACCAATAGTCCTTCCACGTAAGATGAGTGCCTCACTACCTTGCCCCTACATTTATACGCATAGCAGGAAGAGTGCAGTAACAATAGATTGCAACACTGTTTTCTCATTGGGGGACATTATTTTGGATTGGCTTTCTAATAAAGGAATTGTCAAAAACGGTAACACTTTTTTGGTGAATGAGTAGGGGTACAATGTACCCCAACTCATTCACATAGGGGGCAGGATCTGGGGACCCCCTTGTTAAAGGGTTCTCCCAGATTCTTCCAAGCCCCCGCCCACAGACCACGACAACCACAGCCTAGGGTTGTGGGGAAGAAGCCCTTGTCTCTATCAACATGGGGATAAGGTGCTTTGGGGGGCAGAGGCCCCCCAAAGCACTCCCCCATGTTGAGGGCAAGCAGGGCCTGGTATGCTTTGGGGGGGGGGGGCGCTCATTCACCTGTCCCCTCCCTTTCCTGACCTGCATGCTTGGATAAGGGCCTGGTATGGATTTGGGGGGCCATGCCATCCTTTTTTAGTTATTTTGGTGTGGGGTTCTCCTCCAAATTCATACCAGACCCAAAGGGCCTGGTATGAATTTGGGGGGGGACCCTACGCCATTTTTTTTCACATTTTTTTTTTTTTGTTGAAAATTCAAATTTTTTACATGCAACTGTCAGCGGGTAACCCAACCTAGATACAGTGTTTTTAAAGGGAACCCCCACCCCACAAAACACAAAATGCAAAGCGCACGACACTTGCGTTTTTGGTGCGACTTCAGTGAAGTTTTTTTTTTTTTTTAAATTATACTTTTTTATTGGGTTTCCTTACATAGTGTACAAAACAATGCAATTTCTCTAGTATACAATAGAGTAGGCAGGGTTAATTTACATATGAATTAACATGAGAAGTAACATAGAAAGGCATAAAGAGCTATACATAGGCCAGCAAGTTGTAGTGGAGGACTTGGCTTCGCATCAGGTCCAGATCTTAGAGTTCGGGGGAGCACGAAACTCTTATCCCAAGGACACCCTGAAAGGGAGCAGACTGTGTCCAAGTGGGAGGAGGAGAGAGGCAATGGGTTGTTCCCCCCGAGCTCCTGGATGATGCAGCTGGGTTGTCGTTGAGTAGGAATTTAGGAATGGGGTGATTCGCTGGGCTTGCCGTTGAGTGTTTCTACAGTTGGGCTTCGGCTTAGTATTGATCGGGAATGGTTGGTCGTTGATTGTAATTGTCTGCCCATTGTTGGGTGTGATTGTGTGGGCGCGAGGGAGGCTCAAAAATCAAAGGTTGGCTTCAAAAGGGAGGGGGGGGTGGGAATGTGAAGGGTATAGAGGTCATAGCTTTCCCTTTCCGTTTGGAGGGGGCTGTTAGGCCTCAAGGATGACATCCCAAGGAGAACCATCGGGAGATATCTTGCCATCTTCATATATGAGCAGTGCATAGAGGGTGACAAAGCCAGGCTGCCCATTGTGAGCGAAATTTGTTGTTGTTGCCATTTTTCCTTGTGAACATTAGTTCAAATTGGGTCTGTGTTTTGAGGACCATGAGAAAGGAGGATAGTTTCCAGCAGGTAGCAATTGCTTTTTTGGCAGCTACAAGACAGTGAAGTACGAAGGGTGGGTGGTTTTGAGGCCACCCTTTTTTGTTTATTAGTAGTAGAGCCAAAACTGGGTGAGGATTGTAGGTTATTTCCATGACTGACAAAATAAGATGGAAAACCTGTTTCCAGAATGGGATTATCTTTGGGCATTGCCACCACATGTGTAATAGAGTTCCTGTGTTGTTGCATTGTCTCCAGCAGAGTTGTGAGTTGTCTTTAGAGAATTTGGAGAGTCGGAGTGGAGAGTAATACCAGTGATGTATTTGTTTTAAGTGCGATTCCCAATGGGTGGTACAATGTGAGACCTTGAGAAGGGTATTGGTTGCTAAGTTCCATTGCTGTAGGTCAAGTGGGCAAGAAAGTTCATCTTCCCATTTTTCCATTGGCCGAGTCTTCTCATAAGGTGGAGAGGATAAAAAAGCTTGTAGAAGTGAGTGGTTCCTTTTTTGGAGGTCGATGAAGAGGAATAGAAGGTGATAGGATCTTGGGGAATTTGAGTGTCTGGTTTGAGGTAATTGTCCAGAATATACCTAATTCACAGGTATTTGTAGAAACCATGGTGTGGGAGATGGAAGCTAGTGCGTAAATCTTCGTAAGATCTGAGTGAGAGGTTTGTTAAGAGTTGGCCGATCGTCAGGAGGCCTGCTTTTGTCCAGTCCGTGAGTGAAAGGTCTTGCATGAAGGTTTCCAATGAGCTCAGTGGAACACAGTTAAGGTCAAGTTTTGTCTGTTTATGAAGATGGTGTTTGGAATACAGCCAGGCTTGTATGGAAGCCTTAATTGTGAGGTAGGGGAGCGCAGAGGGAGGAAGACCGATCAGAAGGGCATATAAGAGGTGTTCGGGTTGATGTCTGATTATGGACTGTTCCATGAGGGACCATTGTTTATCAGGTGAGGGTTTCCACCAGGAGGACATTTGGTACATGATAGTGGCATAGTAGTAGTTGTTCAAGTTCGGGGTGCCCAAGCCTGACATCTGTTTGGGTCTGTAGAGAATGCTGTTGCAGAAGCGTGCTCTGTTGTTACCCCATATGAATTTGTTTATGGTTGCTTGCAGTTGTAGAAATGCGGCTTTGAGTGAGATAGGCAGAGTCTATGGTATAGGATAGTTGGGAGGATAGCCATCTTAGCAACTGCCGCTCTGCCTGCCCACGAGATATGAAGCTTGGAAAGGTCTAGTGTTTGTTTTTGTATAGATCTTAGTAAGTTTTCGTAGTTCATAATGAGGGTAGAGGATCTGGGTGTAGTCAGCTGTATTCCTAAGTATCAGATACCTGTTTTGGGGGCCCAGGAGAAACCGGGGAGCATTGAAAGGTGTTTTTGAATTTTCCTAGATATGAAGATGGGTAGCATCTGGGATTTAGTTACGTTGACTTTGTATAGTGACATTTGTCAGAATTTCTGTAGTATATCTGAGACCACTGGGAAGGAGAATTGGGGATGAGTCAGGGATATGATCACATCGTCGGCATATAATCCGATTTTGTTACCGTTATTGTTACCAATTTTGATCCCAGTGATGTGGGGGTGGAGTCTGATAGCTTGTGCAAGAAGTTCCATAACTAACGCAAATATTATGGGGGACAGGGGGCACCCCTGTCTCGGGCCATTTGTGATATTAAATGGCTGAGATAGAGTGCTGGATGTGAATACTCTCGTGCTTGGAGTGCAGAGCTCTAATAGCCGAGTTGATAAAGCCTGTAAGGCCAAATGTGTGGGGCACTTCCTCCAGATATGCCCGAAGTCGTCGATCGAATGCCTTCTCTGCGTCCAAGAAGAGGAGCAGAGAAGGCGTGCGATGGAATTCAGCCCACTGGAGAACATTGAGGATGCGTCTGGTACCGTCTGAGGCCTTTCATGAAGCCCACTTGGTCAGGGTGTATTAGTTTAGGGATAATTTTCTCCAGTCTGGAGGCTACAATTTTGGCGTCAATTTTAATATCGGAGTTCAGTAGAGAAATGGGCCGATAGTTAGCAGGTTGGTTTGGGGGTTTCTCCGGTTTGGGTAAGGTTATGATTAGAGCCTCGAGTGACTCTTTGGGGAAGGGGGCCGAGGATGTTGCAGCATCGAATGATGTCGGTAGATGGGGAGCCAGTGTGGTGATACATTTTTTATAATATTCAATGCTGAATCCATCTGGCCCCAGAGATTTGTGCAATGGTAGTGTGGCTACTGCTTTCTGAATTTCTTGGATAGTGAACTGAGAGGACAGCTGGGAGAGATTTACTTCAGGAATGCTTGGTAGTGATAAGGATTGTAAAAAGTCTTGAACATGTGCCCTGTTGGGAGTTGGAGTGGGAGCAGAGTCTAGGTTGTATAGGTCATAATAATATTCCTCAAAGCGGTTGGCCATATGTATAGGGTTGGTTAGACTTTGGTTTTTGGTGTCTAGTAGGTAGGCTATTTTATTTTTATTCTATTTGTGTTTTATTTGTCTGGAAAGTGTGGGTCCTATTTTGTTGCTGGTGATGTAGTAGTTTATTTTGAGTCTTTTAAGGTGTATTTCGTACTGGGATACGAAACATTGGGAGAGTTTGTGTCTGACCTCTTGTATTTGTTTTTCTGTGGTGTGTGAAGGGTTTTTTGTTTTGGGCCTCAAGTTTCGTTATGTTTGTATCAGATCTAAAATGTTTTGCGCTCTCTTACGTTTCTCCCGGGAGCCCAGTTTAATTAGTACCCCCGTATGTAAGCCTTGTGGGCTGCCCACAAGGAGTGCACATCATCCACTGAGTTTTCGTTCTGATGAAAAAATTCAGTCAATTGTGCCCTGACATGTTCCTCGTAGGTGGGTATGTTCAAAACCAAATTTTGGTAGGGAGTGAAGTTGGATGAAGTTGTAAGGTGAGAGATATTGGGACGTGATCAGACCATAGTATGGTACCAATTTTGGTTTTGGTGGTTTGAAAGAGAGTGGTTTTGTCTATGAGGAACATGTCAATCCTGGAGTATACACGTAAAGCATGAGAAAAGAATGTGAAGTCCCTTTCTGAGGCATGTGCGGCTCTCCAGACATCATATATGCCGTATTCCTGGGTGAGGGAGGAGATACAGTTTGAGCCATTTCTATGGTGCTGGTGGTGTCCAGTGATAAATCTGATATTGTGTTAAGGTCTCCACATATAATGTCCAGCTGTCCTGTTTGGACTTTGTGAATATGTTTTATCAGGGTGCGTAAGTAGGCTTTCTGGTTTGTGTTTGGTGCGTATAGGGCCACCAAGGTGATTAATTGGTGATTGAATTCTGCTCCTAAAATTTAGTATCTGCCGTTAGGGTCAGTTTCTACAAATTTTTGAGAGAATGTGATTGAGTCTTTAATTGCTATCAGCACGCTATCAGCAGAAACAGTCTTTAGTGACATACTTGCAGTGAGGAGAGAGGGGCAGGGAAGAAATTTGTTGGTAATCTCTCTATATGATGTGGGGGGGAGGAAGGAGGGACATCCCCTTGTGGAGCTATATGATGGTCTGGATAGTCGCCTTTACTCTGAAGTAAAATTACAGTTATTAAGCTATACACAACAAATGCAAATATCAGCTGGCAGGTATCACCAACCGTGTAGGAAGCAATAAACAGTATTGATAGACAAAAGCTTTAATTCTTTATGAGAACAAAAAGGAAATACAAAAAAAGGAAATACATTATAAAAGAAGAGAACAAACCAGAGGAGGAGTCTGCAAATTGTTCTGCGGACAGTAACGTGTGTTAATTTCAGTAACCTGTGGAGTATAGGGGTACGAGGTAGGAGTAACCGTCATCTTAGGGAGGTATCTAGTAGTATCTAGGCACTGGGTAGCCAACAGTTGGATCATGTGCGGCCCTTGATAACGTGGTAACCATTCCTGGGTTTAAGGAGTCTTCCAGGCCTTCTTATAGTGGTGGTGGGGACTTGGGCGGTTCTGGTCACCCTTGTTTGGAGTCATGATGCCCCATTGATGTGGTAGTTTCTTTACATCGGTTGGGGAGTGTAGTGTGTATTTTTGACCCATGTGGGTGACCTGTAGAGTTGCAGGAAAGATCCAGTTGTAGATTATCTTTTTCGCCCGCAGGGCTGTCGTGATTGGGCTTAACTGCCTGTGGCGTGCTAGTGTAGTGGCTGAGAGGTCTGCATACATAGAAATGTGGGAGAATGGGTCAGGTAGTTTGCCCATTTTGCGGGCGGCCGCCATAGCTCTGTCTTTAATGTGGAAGAAGTGAATTCTTGCCAGTATGTTTCTTGGTACGTTGTCAGGGATTGAGTTAGGTTTGGCTATGCGATGTGCCCTGTCAATGACCAGGTCACGCGCATTTTCCATGGGCAGGAGGGTTTTCAGAATTTGCAGAATGTACTGTGGAATCTCAGGAGGGGAAATTGTTTCAGGTATTCCTCTGAATTTTAAATTATTCCTCCTGGATCTGTCTTCAAGGTCAATGAGTCCCTGTCATGGTAGCTATCCACGATGTCATTGTGCGCTGCGACACACTCTTTTATCTTATGTTCTTATGCCTCTAGTCTGTCCTCTATATGCTCTATTTGTATGTGCAGATCAGCCACAGATTTGTATAGCTCAAACTGCAGGTCTTTTTTGAGAGACAGGAGCATCTCTTTCATGGTCTGCTCTGAGGCCGGGTAGTCAGAGGTGGGGAAGGATGAGAGGGAGTTTGGCATGTTAGTGGAGGTAGGGCCCTCCTCCATTGCTGAGAGGAGTTTTTTACTTACAGGGCTTTTTGATGCTGGAGAGGCATCTGGAGATGTTGTGGGACATTTATGAGACACCCTGTCTTCTATCCTGGTGTCTGTAGCGTGTGGGTCCTGTTTAGAGTGTCCGGCAGCCGCTGGCACGGATGGCAAGGGGGAGAGGTCCATGCTGCAGCCGTCGCCATCTTGGGCCTCCTGTCTCCCTGCTCCTGGGAAGAAGTCTGTCAACTTTTTAGGCTGCCCTGCTCCGGTATTGCGAGAGGCGGATGGTCCTCGAGACATCCTGTGCTGTTGGGCAGATTGTTGCGCTCCGTACGGGCCTGGGGTCGCTGCTGGAAGCCGGCTCTTTGTTCTCCCTGACGGAGCTCCAGGACTAAGCGGCCATTAGCGTACGCGGCCAAACCACGCCCCCTTCAGTGAAGTTTGTTACATGCAAAACGCACTCTGGTGTGGGAAAAAAGTCTTTGGCCATTTTTAAAAAATGCACTACCGCAAAAGGCACAGATGTGAACTACCTCCATAGGAAACCATGTTTGGACTGTAGTGCGTTTCTGCAAAATGCAAACCACACCAAAAAGCACATAGGTGTGAACGTAGGGTGGCTTTATGAAAGGAGGATGCACTGAGAAACTTCTGTAAAGAGCACCAAATAATTACATTAATTAATTAAACAGTGAAACAATTCTGCATACTCTGGAAACTTTCACACAATCTGAAAGCTCTGCGAAAAAGGGAAGTATTTTCCTTGAAAAGTACCTTTCTTAGGCGCAGTGTAGGCCAGCAAGGCCATTTCAGGGTAAACTTTCAAAGACATTCAGCTTTTGTGACCCCTGAGTAACTTGTTTAATGCAACCACTTAAATTCCACTGCTGCATATATTCACATGTTAACCCTAAATTGCCAGTAGCTTTAATTTGCAAATAGCAGTAGAAAAGTACTTGTGTGGGAGTGAATAGATAATGCAAAATGTTGCTGCAAGAGAAATGTAATTTATCCATAAATATATTAACAAAAACAGAAGCTCCTGGCCTATTGACTATTTCACAGTACAAAGTCCATACCATTAATCTGCTCCAAACCATAACTTTTTCCCTTAGCATTATCCCACTCAGGAAGAAAATTTTTATATGAATTTGTTATATTCATTTTCACACTACATTCAGCTCATTACTTTATTTTCCCTTTTGTGTGTGGGGAAAAACTGTGGGGTTCCGCCTTTATATCCATACCAGACAGTCATCCAGGATAAGATATGATTATGAAGGAGCGATTGTTGCAATTGTTTTATATTTTCCCAGATCAGTCTTGCAGATTCACCCTCTTTCACTAAAGAGCCTTGATATTAGTGAAGACATTTCAGGTAATTTGAAGCTTTGGGGCAATAATGATGTGCCCTTGCTCTTACAGCCTCCTGGCATATCCATGCTGCCTCTTGTAGTTTTCTGAGCAATGCAATTGCATCTATATCCATATCCTATGTTGTTTATGTGTTATATGGTTTTATTGTTATGCTGCCACCCTGTGGTCATTATAATAACTGTACTCATTTTTTGTAATCCTTCCCTTTTATATGATGTAACTTCCTTCCTTCCTCATTGTAGCTTCCTGTATTGTTCCTGCAAGACACATATTAAGGCTCAAAAATACCTTAAAACACTGCAAATACCAACATTAATCACATCATATTGTTTATATTGAAAAAATACACGCGCCTTGGAATAGGTGTACTTAATCTCAAAATTAAAAGCTGCTGCTATAGGACTTGTTCCCTCTAGTGAAACATCTATGTCAAATCCAAAGTATACAGCGCATGCTCCTGTGAATGTTGTATAACATATAGCTTATAGTGCTCTTATTGGCCTGTGTACTCACACTTTAAATTCGGAGCTGCTGCTATAAAAATTGCTCCTTCTCGTAGAACAACTAGATCAATAAATATATATACAGCACATGCTCTTTCTAATATTCACAAATATATAACTTAGTGCTCTTACTAAATATAATTAAAGTGCAATGTGCTTAAATGAACAAATGAGTATATTACTAGTGTAATATATAAAGGGCTAAAGTCTTTTCAAAAAGTGCGTTTGTGCTTCTGTGCAAATATGCTTCTTCAAATGAGTGACTGATTAAAGTGAACCCCATTCACTTTAACCCCCAGTGTCTCCACATAAATTTGAAGTCCCCCCAAATGCCTGGTGTCTTTCATATACTGGAAAGAGCAGGACAAATCATGGTGCTGTTATTGACAGGCACTGATTGAAACCAAAAATAATGAAAGAAAGACAGCAATGTGTCAGTGATGGGGAGAACATAGCAATGTGCCAGTTAGTGAGAAGGGGAGGACAATGTGCCAGTCAGTGATGGGAAGGAGATAGCAATGTGCCAGTCAGTGATGGGAAGGAGATATCAATGTGTCATTCACCGAGGAGGAGAGGACAATGGTGTGTCAGCCAGTCAGTGTTGGGGAGATGACAATAATGTGTTAGTTAGTCAGTTATGGGGAAAAGATAGAAATTAGCCAATTAGTTATAGGGAGCGGTCATGAGTCAGACAGTTAGTGATGGGGAGAGGGCAGTAGTTATCTAGTGTTCAGTATTCTCTTACTAGCTTCCTTCATGCTTCTGTCCCCTACCCATGCCCTCCCCTCTCCCGCATTTACCCTTCTCCATTTCCAAGATCCAATTAGCGTCGCTCTGCTGTCCATGGTACAAGCCTTTTCACACTGGCCTCATTTGCCAGCACAGGCAGGGTCAGCGCCATGCCTCTCTTTGCCAATGCCGCTTGTCCACCTGCGGCATACAGGGACAAACATGTCATTCTGATGCTGCCTGGTTTGTGTTCTGAAACTCTGCTTATAGGTAGCTCTTGGGTCACAGCATTGGTGGGACAGAGGCATAAAATGTGTGACTTTCCTGGCAAATCTAGAGTAGTTGATTTCTATGACTTACAGCTTCAGAACTTGACCTAATGACAGGTAAAACAGTGGTTATACTGAACTTAGATTTTATTGTCATCTCTGAAATGACAACTATAAATTCAAATTCTTTATAACATTTTTAGAAGGGAAAGGAAGAGGAAATATTGTGCAACTGTGACATCTGGTGGTGACTGGAAGACTGAACTGCTGCTGGTTTGTAACATTTTGTGAAGAGATGTAGGCACTCCATTATATGGAGGTGGTTTACCTATTATCAAAGCAGTGGTTTGTTTGTAGGTCATGACCTGGATACAGAACCCCGAAAGGTTTATGTAAAGACATTTCTATATAATCAGTCACTGTGTAACCCTCTGCACAGCATGTTAGTTGTTCCCACACTCACACCCAGTGAAGAGCTAATGTTTCTTTTTATGTCACTGTAAAATGAGGTCATGGAGACAGAGGATATCCCTGTAATGTGCCACAATCTACACAGCTACATTTAGTACAGCAAAATACCCTGTGATGAACTTTTCTAATTGGAAGAAACTTACTTACTGATGTTCTCTTTTATTACACAGTTAAAGTGATTGTAAAGGTAGAAGGTTTTTTAAACGTAATGCTTTCTCTGCTGCTGTCAATCACAGCCTGTGAAGAGAGAACTGGGGGTTGAGCCAAACCAGGCTGTGTGTGTCTATGGAGACATTTAGCCCAGCTTGGGATCGAGCTCACATAGTAAGCAGCTTGTTATGGGGGCACTTGGCAAGGGGGAGGAGCCCAGCACAGTAAGACCGGGCTGCTCTGTGCAAAACCATTGCACAGAGTAGGTAAGTATAACATTATTGTTTTTTTTAAAAAAATAATAATTTCCAATCACTTTAATATTGTCTGTGCATTACCAGTATAAATACATGGCATCAATTAAAGTGACACTAAACTTCTGGTCTAAAAAAAATCTATTCTGGTATGTATTCTTAGTTCAAAAAGTACCTTCTATTTTTGCAGCCTCCTCCAATTTCCTTTGTTTTTTTTTTTGCTGCTATTATATGACGTCCTGTTAGAGGGTAGCTATGCTCATTCTCCATGGTCCCACCTGAGATTGACTATGTATTTTGGAATTTGTAGTGTGCATAGAGCAGTGCATATGACAGCAACTAATGTACACAGCTCATACCATACAAACTGAAGTCTGGGGAAAAGGAGAGGTACAGGAGCTCACGGAGGATGTTACAAGGAGGCAGAAAAACACAATAAGAAATAATTCATGAAAAATAAATTGTAGGGACATTAAGTAGTGGATGTGAATAAATTATTTTTGGAGCATAAAGATATCATTTAATGACACTTTAAGTTAAAATGCTAGATGAATGTTTACTATTTAATAACGTTGTTTAATAAAATTAAAAGGAAAGGAAAAAATGTGTCTACTACTTATACCAACCAGCCATGGATGTTTATGTTCTCTGCATTGGTAAATTATAGTTGGCATATGTTGGGCTGCTATTCTTACAAATCAGTACAATGCTACCTGATCTGGGCACGGGATTAATGAAGGTGAAGTAAGGATGGGAAGGGATGCTTGTGGTCACCAGTAGGATGGTAAAAGACTTTCACTAAGGATGTTATCTCCAGGGGTACTTAGCCTTCACCAGAACTAGTAGTGTGTGATGGGAACATGTGCAGTAAACATCTGGAATGGCCTTGTTGGTAGCTACCATCAAGGTAAATAGGATCAGACAGCTTTAGGGCTGGTGTTGATGGGGAAATGCAGCTTGCTTTAATGTGTATTATAGTTACATTTTTTATATTAATTTCTTAAACTTAGATCATTTAGAATTCATTAACACGTGCATTTGAACTAAATTGATCTCCCTCTGACCTGAATTTGCCCTCCATCTATGCTGCATCATTCTGCTTCAAGTGCTTTTGCATTCCCATTGACTTGTACAAGGAGAGAACTTTTCTGACACAAACAAAAGCCCACTAACGCAGGTTCTAACCCTGACTGCACAGCTAAAGTCAGTGTAAGGCCTAGGATCAGTTCCTAGGTGTAGTGATGTAGTGACGGTTGCACTCGGTCGGTTCTTCTAGAGAGTAGCATTTATTGACTTCAGACAGAACAAAGTTCATAATACTTGCACCAGATGATCAAAATCCAACAGGGTAAATATTACAAGGAGCAGTGGCCTTTAGAGTCCCATTCCAACCGTGCCCTCATGTTCATGGAGAGAGAAAGGGAACTGACACAGACACTGCTAGCTTGAATGTCCACTTACATGCTACCCTCAAACTGGAGGGGGGGTTTCTCCTAACCAGATTACTGACAATACCGCCTCCAGTCTAATTAAAATACTTTTGTTCCTTTTCAAGTATGACCACCCAATCTACGATCCACAACTCCCTGCAAGCAACTGTGGGCCTTTGATATGTAATGCAGCTTGCCTCCCAGCTGCATTAGTGTATGTGTATGAAATATTACATGACCAGGGTAAACCTGATGCGGACTACCCCTACTCTTATCTCTTAAAATGAATAGACAACACACTGTTTTGGAGAAAATTGGCCCTTAGGCCATTTATTTAACAAAACCATTTAAACATATTAATAACAATCACCAGTAAATGTTGTGCAAGTTGTAGTCCCAGGAGGCCCATATCACCAATATCGTAAAATTTTACCGACAATTCCCAGCCGCACTACGCCGGCTCGGGTACCCACCTTCTCCAGTTAACCTATTTAACTGGACCAACCCACTGAGGACTCCATACCTGAGATGGATCCTTACCCAACATGACCACCAAACTGACAGGCCTCCTGAGACCCAATCGCCTTTTCAAAACCCAATTCCAAACAACGAATGAAAAACAAAAAAAAAACAAAGGAGAGGGAGGGTGGGAATTCGTTTCTTCTCCCGTACTGCCTGGCTACACCCGCCCAGCTCCTTAAAAACCCTATCCGCCCCCTTGGGGAATTGGCCATCCTACTAGCTGCCTTAACCCTGTGTATCCCGCCCAGGGCACCCCGTCATGAGGCCCTGCGCATACATTTTTTTTTTTTACTGCGGGCCTGCCTTGACCAGGGTAAACCTGATGCGGACTACCCCTACACTTATCTCTTAAGATGAATAGACAACACACCGTTTTGGAGAAAATTGGCCGTTAGGCCATTTATTTAACAAAACCATTTAAACATATTAATAACAATCACCAGTAAATGTTGAGCAAGTTGTAGTCCCAGGAGGCCCATATCACCAATATCGTAAAATTTTACCGACAATTCCCAGCCGCACTACGCCGGCTCGGGTACCCACCTTCTCCAGTTAACCTATTTAACTGGACCAGCCCACTGAGAACTCCATACCTGAGATGGATCCTTACCCAACATGACCACCAAACTGACAGGCCTCCTGAGACCCAACCGCCACCGCTCACGGGCGTAAAGCCTTACGCCTGTGAGCCCCTCCACACGCGCAACGCCCGGTGAACACCATCCTGGAGCCCAAGGCTCCACAAGTCGATGCCCACGGCGTTGAGGTGCACTCCATCCCCGCGTAGGTACCGCCAAGTGTCCACCTCCAAATCGGTGTGCCTCACCACCAGGCCGCCGTTACGCGCAACAAAGCGGCCGACCTCCTTATTCACCTTAACCCGAGCTTTGTTGATTTTTGCAACCGACCTCGCAAAACGCCAAGACGTGTGGCCGACTATATCCGACCAAATGAACACCGTCTTCGGAAAATCAGCTTGGAGACGTAAAAAATCGAACCCCCAGGTCGTTGCCCCCCGCGTGTAACACTAAGACATCCAGGGCCCTGTCCAAGGTAGCGAATCTCCTAAACTCCGGTAAAACCTGGCACCACAGCAGGCCAGGTACCCCAATCCACCTCACCAGTGCCGTGTCCCTGGGTAAGCCTAGCTGCCGACCGTTGGGTTGCACGTCCGCCCGCTTGGCCCCCCAAAAAACATAGGAATGTCCAAGCACCCAGACCAAGGCCGGTTCGCCATCTGTAAGAGAACAACAACATAAAATAACAAACAACCGACCCCTATAATACCATAGATATAAACACCTAAAATTAATTGGCCCGAGCCCCAATAATAAGCTGCGGGCGTATGTATAGCCTAAAGCGATTGGACTCCTACCTGCCGATGCGCTTCACCACCGCGTCATGCAAACCCCACCTGGCTGCCTCAGTGGCAGCCCCGATGCGGAAGGAGTGCGACGAGAATTCGTTCGGAGGGAAACCCTCCGCCCCTAGGCAGCGCCGGAAAACTGCAGTAAACTGAAAAACCGACAAAGGTTTGCCCCCACCGTGTACCAGAAACGACCCACCTCCGACCGGGCGGTGTCGCAGATGCTCCGTAACCACCGCCACTGGGCAAACTGGGGAACAGGAAATAGGAAAAAGCCGCACGCACGCAACCTTACCTACTTGGTCCGTTTTGGAACGCCGTATCCGAGTCACCACGGAAGCTCCATCGCAGGTCACGTCCTCCGCGAGAAGGCCACCGTGCCTGGTGGTAACCCGGCTGACGAGCTCCCCAACCCGAAATGCCCCAAAGAAGGCCAGGCTGAATGCCGTGCGGAACAGCAGAGCCTCGTAAGGCGAGGAGCAAACTTCCTGAACCCGATCCCCCAACCGTTGAGGGATAGCAAACGTAACAGGCCGCCGGCTGTCCGCCCTACCGCGGCCCTTCCTGTACCCTTTCAACGCCTGGCGGACCAAGAACCCCTTCGTCAAATCCCGAACCCCCAAGAGTTTGCACCAGAAGGCCACACCAGCCAGTTTCCGGTTCAGGGACGACACCGACACACCTTGTGCGAAATTCCTGCCAATGAAGTACAACAATACAGAATTGGCCTCCCCGCTGCCCACTTCCACTCCTGTCTCTTGCAACAGCGCATTCCACTCCTGCCAGGCCTTGGAATAAGCCACCCAGGTGCCCTCACTCACCGACCTCCAGATTAAACCCGCGGCATCTCCAAGGCGATTTGCCACAGCCCCGCCGGACAGGGTGTTCAATGTTGCTCCGCTCCCGGCGCCAACTCCCGAAACCTGTCCAGCTGAAAGCGAGACAATGCATCCGCCACATCGTTAGTAGTCCCAGGTAGATGAACTGCATATAAAAACACATTCGCCTGTAAGCAGCGCAACACCAGATGGCGAAGCAATTGCACCACCGGCGGAGACGCTGCCGACAAGCGATTAATCACCTGTACCACCTCCAGGTTATCACAGTGCAGCCTAACTTTTTTGTTGCCAAAAGAGGGACCCCACACCTCTATCGCCAACAGGACCGGGAACAATTCCAGCAGAACCAGGTTCTTGCAGAACCCGGCTTCCCGCCATGATAACGGCCAACGCTCCGCACTCCACCTACCTCCCAAAAACGCGATGGACCCCGCCGCGTCCGTGTACAATTCCAAGTCGAAGCTGCTGACCGGGCCTTGTTGCCACAATGACCGACCATTAAAATTCTGGAGGAAAGTGTCCCTCACTCGCAGGTCTGCCCGATGGTCGCTGGTCAACGTCACGAAGTGGCGAGGAGAGGAAACGCCGGAGGTCGCCGACAACAATCTGCGACAGAATATTCTGCCCATTGGATGGACTTGACAAGCAAAATTCAACTTGCCGAGCAGCGATTGTAAGGCCCGCAATTGGATGGTACGACGCCCCATAGCCCCCCGTATTTCCTGCCTCAGGGCTAACAGCTTATCCTCAGGTAACCGACATTCCATGGCTAAGTAGTCAATCACAATCCCCAGAAAGGTAATTTGCGGGGACGGACCCTCGGTCTTATCAGCCGCTAAGGGAATCCCGAAGCGCTCAGCGACATGCTGCAACGTGGCCAATAAAACCCCACATAGCTTGTGCTCCGGAGGGCCTATGCACAGGAAGTCATCCAAATAGTGGATAACCAAGCTAACCCCCGACACCTCCCGTACCACCCATTCCACAAACAAGCTAAATTGCTCGAACAAAGCGCAGCAAATGGAACAACCCATGGGGAGACAACGATCCACGTAGAATTGCTCCATCCCCCTACACCCCAACAGATGAAAACAGTCCGGGTGGACCGGGAGGAGGCGAAATGCAGACTCGATATCCGACTTCGCCATGAGGGCGCCCGACCGTAACAACGCACCCATCCAATCGCCGCATCAAAAGAGGTGTACGACACCGCGCACGCCTCCGGATCAATCGCGTCATTGACCGAACCCCCTTTTGGAAAAGACAAGTGGTGTATGAGACGGAACTTCCCAGGCTCCTTCTTAGGGACCACACCCAGCGGGGAAACCACCAAGTTACCGAGGGGGGGATCCTGGAAGGGGCCTGCCATCTGACCCAACGCCACTTCCTTGGCCAGCTTCCCCGACACCACCTCGGGGTGAAGACGGGCGGAGCGCAAGTTGTCCGCAAAGGGGGAAGCACCGACAGCGAACAAGGGATAGCAAAACTGTCAGCGAAGCCTTCCTCCAACAACCGGGCAGCTGCCCGGTCCGGGTACCTATTTAGAAAGGGGCTCAGCATTTGAACGCTCACCGGCGTCCTCCCCTTTTCCCGCAACATCGGCGGCACGCCCCTTGCCCTGTATGAGACAACGGGACAGGGGGTGAGAACCGCTGCACCCCGAGCACTCATGCCGGAATCGACAACTTCCCCCGAACCGGCAACCCCCCTCATTAAACTGCCAACACAACCCCTTGCGCTTAACGACCGGCTGTCCTGGGGCGCCCGCACCGCCGCCCCCCCCCCTGAAAAAACTGGGAAGGCCCTGCCCTCGCGGGCGTCATCAGCTTCATCCAAAGACTAATGTCTTTGTGGTCCCACCTCATCGACGGCCGCAGAGCCTTCCGCTGCCGGAACTGCTTGTCGTATCGCAGCCACGCTATGCCCCCGTACACCCTGTGGGCCTCACTGATGGCGTCCAGGTAGCAAAACAAGGGGGAACAGCACTCAGGCTGTCTCTCCCCTATGACGCTGGCCATTATGGCAAAGGCTTGAAGCCAATTGGCGAACGTCCGCGGAATCAAACGGGAACGCCGGCATTCCTCCTCATCGCGGCGAGACTCCTCCAACCGTAACCGGTCCAGATTAAACCTCTCTAGGGGGAGCAGGGAAAAGATGTCAATATACTCACCCTGCCAGATCCGGTCACGCACTTCCTGTTTTAGGTGAGCCCCAAGGGGGCCTTCGAAACAGACATATACCTCGCACCTGGCGGAGTCGGAGAGACCCACCGCTACCGCTGGCACGCCGACCGCCACCCCTGTGGCGGATGCCAGGGGCGTTTGTCCACAAGTAACGGGCCCCGCATCTGAGGCGACAACCGCCCCTGTGGAAGGTGCCACCCAGGCGTCAACCGGCGAACCCACCCCCACACGCCACCCCAGTGATAGTAAGCCAGAAACCAAATCCCCCAAACCTGGAGCTACCCCAGACGCAGCGGTCCCAACTGCCGCTGAGTGCGGGATAGGCCCGGGCAACTTAGGCGCTAGGGCCCCCCTGTCCACCCCAAGCAGCAAACATAGGCTATCACATAACAATGCTAAAGAATTAGGTACACACTCACCAGGCTGCCCAGGCAGGACCGCTGCTCCGGATTCCACCGTTGCCGACTCATCTGGCCCCTCTGAGTCTTCCGAACTGGATCGTTCGCCCTCTGACCGCGGTGACGGTCACCTCTGGTGTGGATGGTCACTGGTATCTCTGGGGGAGCCAGGCCACTGCACAGCCACGCTTCTCACCGATGGCCTCCTCCCGCGTCCTGACCTCCTCCGTTTCCTGGAGGACTCTCCCACGCTCTCTCGCAGGGACTCCTCCTCGGGACTGGCCACACTGCGCGTGCGCTGGGTAGGGGTGCCTGCCGCTCCCACCGACTGGCAGGCACCACGGGCTCCACTCCTTCGCCGGGTTAACCCCTTGGCCGGGACATCGCCATGCGGGGCAACCGCCAACTGCATACTCCCACGCCGACCAGGCGGGGAGGGGGATTTGGACGGGACGCGGCCCCGCCTGGCAGAGCTGTGCCCTTGATGGGGATTCCTCCCAGGGGACCGGCCAGCCGCCGGCGGAGCAGGCCATGCCGGTCCGCCTGGAGGGTCCGAGTCCGGGCTCCCAGTGTGGCGCCGAGCTCCCGGGGAAGCGGCCGGACTGTACCGCTCCGGCGGCCGAGACCGCCGAGCGCGTGCCGGCGCCCACTCCCCTCCTTCCTCCAGGTCCATGCCAATCGCTGACATCTGGTTTTGGAGCCAGCCCGCGCCGCGATGCGATGCGGCCACTCGGAGCTGGCGAAGCAGAGCCTCAATGTCTGCCATGCGGATGCCTCAGGCCTAGCAGGAAATCAGCAGACGGACGGATCTCTCCTAATTCGTTTCTTCTCCCATACTGCCTGGCTACACCCGCCCAGCTCCTTAAAAACCCTACCCGCCCCCTTGGGGAATTGGCTGTCCTACTAGCTGCCTTAACCCTGTGTATCCCGCCCAGGGCACCCCGTCATGAGGCCCTGCGCATACATTTTTTTTTTTTTGCTCCGGGCCTGCCTCAACATTCCCCCACTTGGGTCTGTTCTAATTATTAGAATTGACCCATAAAGCCAACAACACACATATCATTACGATTCGAGGTACTGAACGCTTTACAATGGCTCATAACATATGTAATTGAAAACTGATTACATCTCTCTTCACCAGCCTCTAAAATATCCCCATGAAACTGTTATTAGATAATATAGCTTTAGACCGTGACTGGGAAAGGATTTGGTAAACATTCGTGGCCCATATAGCTGTTAGGCCTCATTTCAAAGTTTGTAGTTTCTTCAGTATGTCACATCGAGATCTTGAATATTGCGCAAAGACAAGCTGAAGTCACAGTCCATTCTTTGGTTTGATGTTATCGCATCTCTCACCATCTCACTGAAAGTAAAGTTTGGAAGTATGCTCTAGTCTAGGTGCTCCAATCCATAAAAGTCCAGGATTTGCTTATCTCCAGGCTCAAGGGTTTCATTTTAAAGATGAATTGTTCAGTTTTAGTAATCTTCCTCACCAGTCCAAAATGAAACTTCTGCCAGCCACAATTTGCAACTTGCTGTAGGCTGACCCCACATTGCCTTCAATAGAGCAGTTACTTGAATATTTCAGTCCACTGGATGGGAACATCAGATGGATTAGATAGTATCAGCTTGACATCAGTGTTTATCAGATCATTTGTCCAGACAAAGCAGCAGTGGAAATTCTTGCCAGTATGTTCGCTAAGATAGGTATAGTATTCACATCCTTATATGTCATAGCCTTCAGCATATTATTAACAACTGATTCAACAAAGTTCAAATCATGGTTAGAGTGATACATTTCACTCACCCCTCTTATAAATTTAGGGAAAACCACCCAATGTACTATACCCTAAACTTATTTTATTCTACCCAGTCTAAGTGTATAAATACTCAGACGCCCAGTTATGAATTCTATGCCAAGCCATTGTGCAGCTATTCACCTTAGATATCATGATATTTGACATCAATACGCATTATGTAATATGTCCAGATGTAAAATTAGTTTAGGTTTAAATGCTTCTCTCTGGTTTTAAAATACAGATAAAACATAGATCAGGGAAAGAGAAAAAAATTAGGGCAAAAAAGTCCATTGAAAAGAGAAGAAGAAAAAAAAAAAATTAGGGTGTTGAAAAGAAAATCCATTGCTTGATGAATATTGAGAGAGGCCATGAATTCTTTATAATTCCTTGTAAATTGTCTATTCAGAGTTTCTCCCCCATTGGCCAGCAATGTCAGCTTCTGCTATTCATATGCAAACGAGTCTCACCAGCGATATCTAAAAAACAAAATCTCTCCAACAAAATGTATTAGCAAAGTCCTTAAAAATTGTTTAAAGTTAAAACAAAGTACTATTTACATGTTAACAGTTATCTTCTAAATTACCCCCACTGCCAGAGAAGTGTCATTTGTATTCAAAGACAGATTTGAAGGACCCCCCACCTTCTGTCCACATTTATGACACTCCTTGACCTCTTCAACTGTTTGTGAAGATAACACTTTTTTAGAAGTTCCCTTCCAACTCACCCCCACTGCCATAGGGGTGTCATTTGCATTCAAATACAGATCTGGAGAATTTATACCTCCTGCTGTCTCTATTCCTCCGGTATCCGGTAATCTCCTGAATTTTTCCAATAACATGTCGCGTCTCATCTTGTCATACTCAATTGTCAGGTGGTCATATTGCTGTTTTAACTGAGAGAATGGTATCCAGGTCTTGGACCTTTTCTTATTATTATTTTGCATATTAAGATAACCGGTGTCTCCCCTCTGGCAATTATAATTAGATACTATCTTTTGATCTTTATGTTCAGTATTTGTACTAAACAATGTGGCTATATCAACTTTTACAGCTTGGGCATTTGACTTTCTCCATAAATGATCTGCTCTCAACAATATGTCATTTAAATCATGAGGATGTGGAATAACTAATAAAATATTTTGTTTGATATCCTCATGCAAAGCATGAAATATTACACAACACTAGGAAGTAAAAAAATGGAGTGGGATTTTAGGGATTATTCATACAGGCACAACGGCCCATGTTGCATGCAAGAACCATTTGTTTATGTGTCTGGAGCAGTGTGGAGCTGCATGCAGGCAGCTTTTGTCAGTCAATGCAGATGCATCAGCTTCTACGAACTCACCCACACATTCGTATTCCACAGGCAGAGATGGAGTCACAGCCCCAAAATAGACAGTATGCGTTCAGGGCTGCACACTTGTTCCTGGATGTCTGTTGGATGTGCAGAGGAGTCTGTAAGGCCTCTGTGTCTCCATTGACTAACATGGGCTCCCTAAATGAAGCTCCACACTGCTCCAGATGCATAAACAAATGGCTCTGCATGCTGTATGGGCCTCTCTGTCTCTGTGAACAAGCTCTTAGAAGAGAGAAATGGGTGAAATCAGAAACACGCCAGATATTGAGGCAGGCAGTATTCAGACAAAGAATGAGGTTAGGGCATAAAAGCTCGACTGGCAACAGGAGTCAGGCAGGGTCAAAACAAGTAAGTAAAAATATATAGCGCTGCTATGCAGAATAAGTAAAGGCCACAGGTGCCTGATCTGCAGGTGCACATGTGTAACATAAGTCCATAAAAGTGATCCGCATCACCGTTGCTGCTCTTAAAGTCTTCTTTGTTGCAGAAACCACAGTGTACAAGTCTAAAATAAGGCAAAATGACACATTTCAGCCTGCACGGCTTCAGTCGTAACACTTTGACTAAAGCCGTGTAGGCTGAAACGCGTCAACTCACCTTAACATGGTTTTAAGAGAAGCAACGGTGGTGTGGATTACTTTTATGGACTTAGCTTCAAAATAAGTGCACCCACCAAGCAGATTGGCAGAGTTAATGAGGGGATCAGGGTCTTTGTAAAGCATGTGCTGGTCTAAACAACATGCCAACTTGAAAGCATGTTCACTGACATAGGACCAATTGATCAACTGGATAATAGTACATTACACAAAATACAAAGTTCTGCTTTTATTTACTGTAAGTGTCTTCCACCATGCATAAATGAGAAGTGGATAGAGGGTTTAGTACACTCGCTGTTAATTATATTGTTATTCTTATTGCTCTGCCTTTTTCTCCTCCATAATTGAAGCTGTACTTGATCCAAATTATTGAAACTCAGTGGCACACACAAACCAGCAAGATAGAATTTATTGTCAAAGCTCAAGATAAAGTCAAGTTAGATAAATATAGCTTTTTTGAAGTGTTTTTTGCATTGATATACGGCCCAGCTACCCATGCCCCTTTTTGCCAAAAGCTTTCAAATTGGCCTTGAATGACCAGAAGGAAATACAACATTCAACTTCCACAGACTCTAATAGGGGTCAGGCACTATGTTTGGGTTTGTGGATTTTCTAAAATGTACAGTGAACAGTCATTCAGCGATCCAAACTTTTCACATAGGCATTCCAAGAAAATTGCTCGATTTCCCCATCAACTCATTCAGTTGATGGAGGAATCCCTCTTGTGGAGCTTTGTATTCTGAATTCAATGATCACTGCTGGTGGCTATAGTGAGTGATCACTGGCCACATTTCGATTTATATATGGGCAGGCTGGTTGTACTGAAGCCGATCCATCAATCAACTTCAGTACAACCAGCCCATATATAAATCGAAATTCGGCCAGTTCCTGCTGAAGCTTATCACTAATGGTAAAGCAAGATGATGATTTTTTTTTTAACTGTCATTTTCAGTTATTGATTTTGAAGACCAAGATGGCTTTGGTAAGATGAAGTGCATCATTAATATATGAAGTAATAATAACTAATCCTTCCTGTACTTCTCAACTCCTTGAGCCATTTCTTACTGAGTACTTGTTTGGGATTATTAATACTGTCATGCTGGCAGCTACTGAGCCACACAATTGCTCTCAGTGGCTTTTTTGGGGCTGGTTACTATAACAACTTGCTAAACAAAAAATAGTTAGCTGCAACTGTCATATATTTTCATAGAAAAAATATTACCTAGTTAACCTCTAAATCAGGGGTTGGCAACCTACGACCTGCGGAATAACAACCAATGCGGCTAAGAAGCCGCTCAGCTTTTATCTCAAGCAGTGGGAGGGGACGCCCCCCCCGCCGCCTTCTGCGACCTGCCACCACACCCACTGGCTGGCCGGAGACCCGAGCGAAGACGGGATTGGCTTTGATCTGGTCTCGGATCTAGTAACCAGGAAGCAATGTCATGACATCACTTCCGCTTTACAGAAGACTTAAACCACATTTAAAAAAAAATTACAGCATTCAAAACAGCCACACTTGGTGTTTTGAATGCTTTTAAGTGCAAAAGAGGGATGTGGGGTCTTATAGAGCTCAGATCCCACCATAAGGAGTACATGTCACTACCTATTACTGCCACAAGGGATATTTACATTCCTTCTGACAGGAATAAAAGTGATCAGAAAGGGTGTAAAAATACAAAAATTAAATAAAATAAATAAGGAAAAAATGAAAGGGCCCCACCCATCCGTGCTCGCGCAGAATCAAATGCATACGTAAGTCGTGACTGCAAATGTAAACAGTGTTCAAACCACACATGTAAGATATCGCCACGATCATTCTAGCGAGAGCAATAATACTAGCATAAGACTTCCTCTGTAACTCTAAACTGGTAGCCTGTAGAAATGTTTAAAGCGTTGGCTATGATTTTTAAGTACCGTAGTTTGTCGCTATTACACGAGTGTGTGCAATTTTAAAGCATAACATGGGGGGGCTGTGTAACATGCAGGGGAGACTGTGTAATATGCAGGAGGGCTGGATAATGTAAAGGGGTCCAGAGGTATGGGGGCTGCGTAATGTAAAGGGGTCC
>BLSH010007866.1:484166-495117 GCA_018402905.1 Glandirana rugosa
ATCCATCAATCAACTTCAGTACAACCAGCCCATATATAAATCGAAATTCGGCCAGTTCCTGCTGAAGCTTATCACTAATGGTAAAGCAAGATGATGATTTTTTTTTTAACTGTCATTTTCAGTTATTGATTTTGAAGACCAAGATGGCTTTGGTAAGATGAAGTGCATCATTAATATATGAAGTAATAATAACTAATCCTTCCTGTACTTCTCAACTCCTTGAGCCATTTCTTACTGAGTACTTGTTTGGGATTATTAATACTGTCATGCTGGCAGCTACTGAGCCACACAATTGCTCTCAGTGGCTTTTTTGGGGCTGGTTACTATAACAACTTGCTAAACAAAAAATAGTTAGCTGCAACTGTCATATATTTTCATAGAAAAAATATTACCTAGTTAACCTCTAAATCAGGGGTCGGCAACCTACGACCTGCGGAATAACAACCAATGCGGCTAAGAAGCCGCTCAGCTTTTATCTCAAGCAGTGGGAGGGGACGCCCCCCCCCCCGCCGCCTTCTGCGACCTGCCACCACACCCACTGGCTGGCCGGAGACCCGAGCGAAGACGGGATTGGCTTTGATCTGGTCTCGGATCTAGTAACCAGGAAGCAATGTCATGACATCACTTCCGCTTTACAGAAGACTTAAACCACATTTAAAAAAAAAATACAGCATTCAAAACAGCCACACTTGGTGTTTTGAATGCTTTTAAGTGCAAAAGAGGGATGTGGGGTCTTATAGAGCTCAGATCCCACCATAAGGAGTACATGTCACTACCTATTACTGCCACAAGGGATATTTACATTCCTTCTGACAGGAATAAAAGTGATCAGAAAGGGTGTAAAAATACAAAAATTAAATAAAATAAATAAGGAAAAAATGAAAGGGCCCCACCCATCCGTGCTCGCGCAGAATCAAATGCATACGTAAGTCGTGACTGCAAATGTAAACAGTGTTCAAACCACACATGTAAGATATCGCCACGATCATTCTAGCGAGAGCAATAATACTAGCATAAGACTTCCTCTGTAACTCTAAACTGGTAGCCTGTAGAAATGTTTAAAGCGTTGGCTATGATTTTTAAGTACCGTAGTTTGTCGCTATTACACGAGTGTGTGCAATTTTAAATCATAACATGGGGGGGCTGTGTAACATGCAGGGGAGACTGTGTAATATGCAGGAGGGCTGGATAATGTAAAGGGGTCCAGAGGTATGGGGGCTGCGTAATGTAAAGGGGTCCAGAGGTGCGCGGATGTGCAATATAAAGGGGTCCAAAGGTGCAGGGGCTGTGTAATGTAAAGGGATCCAGATTATTTTCATTTATTAGCAGTTGAGTGCGGCCCTCCATGCATTCACATACATTGAACCCGGCCCTTAAGTGGAAAAAGTTTGCTGACTCCTGCTCTAAATAATGGGGCTATTTCTATAAGTGGGAGCACTCTTCATAGGTATGTTTTTTCTGATACAACTCCACCCAAAAACTGAAACACTGCTATCTGTTTTTTCTAATGTCTGTTTAATAATACTGATATGTTTTTTTCTGATACAACTCCATCCAAAAACTGAAACACTACTATCTGCTTTTGCTAATGTCTGTTTAATAATACTGGTATGTTTTTGCTTAACCATCTGTAGAGCTGCCCACATTGCAATGCTTTTATTTCTCCCTTGTCTTATCCAACATTATGGCCTGTTATCTCTAGTGCCCTTGTTGTTCTGTTTCTGTAGTGAGAATTTAGCTTTGCTTAGCCAGGCAATATTTATTACCTCCTGATTGATAATTGCAATACACCCACCCCCATCCCTATCAGTATAAATCTAAGCATCTCTTGGGGGATTTTCAGGGGGGTCTTTTGCAGCTGGGGCTCTTTCTCATAGTTGGGCTATTTCTATAAGTGGGAGGACGTCTGACTCTGCATTTCAGCGTGTGCACAAATCGAATGAACACAAGTAAATACTTTGAGCTACACCACACAGACAACAGGTAACCTTCTTTACTCCAGCTCCTTCTCCTTGCAACATGCACTCTCTACCACTCTTTCTGACAGCTTTATACTGTATCCTTAAACTATCTCTCCTTCACCCCTCTTCTCCACCCCACAGCATTTAAATATCAACCTCACTTCTGTCCTCTCCTTATTACTGCACCCACCGACTCCTGCTAATTCTAAATCCACACACACAAAAAATCTCCAGGACACTGTGGCATGTCCCTTCACATAAATCCCACTCCCATATCACCTCCCTCACCCTTCTACTTCTCCTAACCTCTGGAGATATTTCCCCAAACCCTGGGCCTCCATCATTTTACTGTACACAACACACCCTTTACCCCCCACCCTCTGGAAGCAGCCGTAATCCACACAATTTAGTTACCGTTTCTCTTCTCCCCAAGACCGGACTCCCTTTCTCCTGCGCCCTTTGGAATTCCCACTCTGTCTGTAACAAACTCACCTCTCTCCATGACCTCTTTATGGCTAACTCATTTAATCTACTCGCCATTACCAAAACCTGGCTTCATGAATCTGACACTGTGTCATCTGCTGCCCTATCCCATGGTGGTCTTCTCTGGACTCACTCCCCCAGATCCAGTGGGCATAAGGGAGGTGGTGTTGGAATCCTTCTAGCTCCACATAGTGCCTTTCAGGTACTTCACCCACCTCCCACTCTGTCACACTCCTCTTTCGAAGCACACTACATTTGTCTTTTCTCTCCAGTTTCTCTAAGGATAGCTGTGATCTACCAGCCCCCTGGGCCAGTATCAACCTTTCTTGATGACTTCTCTGCCTGGCTACCCTACTTTCTTTCTTCTGAAATCCCCACAATCATTCTCAATGACTTCAACATCCCTATTAATACTAACACTGGGGCATGTCCCTTCACATAAATCCCACTCCCATATCACCTCCCTCACCCTTCTGCTTCTCCTAACCTCTGGAGATATTTCCCCAAACCCTGGGCCTCCATCATTTTACTGTACACAACACACCCATTACCCCACACCCTCTGGCAGCAGCCGCAATCCACACAATTTAGTTCCCATTTCTCTTTTCCCCAAGACCGGACTCCCTTTCTCCTGCGACCTTTGGAATTCCAGCTCTGTCTGTAACAAACTCACCTCTCTCCATTACCTCTTTATCGCTAACTCATTTAATCTACTCGTCATTACCAAAACTTGGCTTCATGAATCCAACACTGTGTCATCTGCTGCCCTATCCCATAGTGGTCTTCTCTGGACTCACTCCCCCAGATCTAGTGGGCATAAGGGAGGCGGTGTTGGAATCCTTCTAGCCCTACATAGTGCCTTTCAGGTACTTCACCCACCTCTCTGTCACTCTCCTCTTTCGAAGCACACTGCATTTGACTTTTCTCTCCAGTTTATCTAAGGATAGCTGTGATCTACAGGCCCCCTGGACCGGTATCAAGCATTCTTGATGACTTCTTTGCCTGGCTACCCTACTTTCATTCTTCTGAAATCCCCATAATCATTCTCAGTGACTTCAACATCCCTATTAATACTAACACTCCTGCCACTTCCAAACTTCTCAGTCTAACCTCCTCCTTTGACCTGAAGCAATGGATATGTGCTCCTACTCTCTCTGAAGGTAATGCCCTTGGCTTCGTTTTCTCCCACCTATGCACTCCATGCAACCTCTCCAACTATCCATTCCCTCTCTCTGATCACTACCTTATTACTACCTTATTAGTTTCACTCTCTCCCTCTCCTCCACCTCCTCTCCCTCCAACCGCCTAAAAGTTACCAGCAGAAACCTACGTTATATCAACCCTTCTCTTCTCTACTCTGATACTGACGACCTCTATGGCAAAATCTCACCCCTATCCTGCACCGACCTAGCCTCTCCTGTCTACAACACTTCACTCCTAGCCTCACTGGACTCACTGGCCCACCTCACTACAAACAGAATCAGGCCCCAACACCTTCAACCTTAGCAAACAGAAGATTCCAGAAGTCTGAAAAAACATAGTCGTGCTCATGATTGACTGTGGCGTAAGACTAAGTCTCAGAAAGATTTCAACCAATATAAATCTGCCCTCCAAAAATACAATTCCAGTCTCCTCATTGCCAAGCAGACCTATTTTATCAGTCTGAATAACAACCTATCATCCCGTCCCCGTCCCCTGTCAACTCTTCTCTACCTTCAACTCTCTACTTCGTCCTTCACTGTCTCCTTCCACCAACTCGCTCACTGCCCAGGAGATCACCAATCACTTCAAACAGAAGATTGATACAATTTGCAATCTCTTCGAGATCTCTACTGTTCAGATACCCTCCATGCTTTACACTTCATGCCCACTGGTACAATCATTACTTCCCTCCTACAACCCCACCACTATAGACGAGGTTGCTAAACTACTTGCTAACTTCCATCTTACCACCTGCCCTCTGGATCCTGTTCCCTCGCAAATGCTACATTCACCTTCTGGCTCTATTCTACACTCACTAACCCACATCTTCAATCTGTCCCTCTCTTCTGGCATCTTCCTCAACTCTCTAAAACATGTACTTGTCAGCCCCATTCTTAAAAAGCCCTCACTGGACCCATCCAATCTTAACAACCTATGTCCCATCTCCCCTTTTTATCCAAACTCCTTGAACGCCTGGTCTACAACCGAGTGAGTGAGCACCTTGCTGATAATAGCCTTCTTGATCCCCTTCAGTCTGGATTTCGTCCTCAACACCCCACCAAAACTGCCCTCCTAAAACTAACAAACAATCTACTAATGGCCAAAACCAATGGACACTATTCTGTACACCTACTCCTGGACCTCTCTGCTGCCTTCGATACGGTTGACCACTTCCTCCTCCTCAAAAAAACTCCATGCCTTTGGTCTCCGTGACTGTACTCTTCACTGGTTCTCTTCCTACTTACCCAACCGCACCTTTAACGTTACTTACAATTCTACTTCCTCCTCTCCTCTTCCTTTCTCTGTTGCAGTCCCCCAAGGTTTTGTTATTGGACCTCTCCTATTTTCAATCTACACCTCCTCCCCGGGTCAGCCTCCCATTGCTTCCAATACCACCTCTATGCTGAAGACACCCAAATCTATTTCTCTACTCCTCGGCTCACTCCTTCAGTCTCCTAACGTATTATTAATTTACTAACAGACACAGTTATGCTCATAAGTTTATATATCCTGGTATAATTTATGATTTCTTGGCCATTTTTCAGAGAATATGAATGATAAAACAAAAACCTTTCTTTCACTTCTGGTTAGTGTTTGGCTGAAGCCATTTATTATTAATCCACTGTTTACTCTTTTTAAATCATAATGACAACAGAAACTACCCAGATGACCCTTATCAAAAGTTTACATACCCTGGTGATTTTGGCCTGATGACTTGCACGCAAGTTGACACAAAGGGGTTTCAATGGCTATTAAAGGTAACCATTCTCACCTGTGATCTGTTTGCTTGTAATTAGTGCGTGTGTATAAAAGGTCAATGAGTTTTTGGACTCCTGACAGACCCTTGCATCTTGCATCCAGTGCTCCACTGATGTTTCTGGATTCTGAGTCATGGGGAAAGCAAAAGAATTGTCAAAGGATCTGTGGGGAAAAGTAGTTGAACTGTAAAAAAAGGAAAGGGATATAAAAAGATATCCAAGGAATTGAGAATGCCAACCAGCAGTGTTCAAACTCTAATCAAGAAGTGGAAAATGAGGGGCTCTGTTGAAACCAAACCACTGTCAGGTAGACCATCTCACAATTTCAGCCACAACTGGGCTTTTTGTCTAGAGGAATGGGCAGCTTTACCACCTGAGAAGATAAAGAGCCTCACCCACAAATACCACAAAAGGCTTCAAGCTGTTATTGATGTTAAAGGGGGCAATGCATGGTATTAAGCTAAATTTTGGTCTCATCACTCCAAATGACTTTGTGCCAGAAGGTTTGAGGCTTGTCTCTGTGCTGTTTGGCGTATTGTAAGCGGGATACTTTGTGGCATTTGCGTAGTAATGACTTTCTTCTGGCAATTCAACCATGCAGCCCATCTTTCTTCAAGTGCCTCCTTATTGTGCATCTTGAAACAGCCACACATGTTTTCAGAGATTCCTGTATTTCACCTGAAGTTATTTGTGGGCTTCTCTTTGCATTCCAAACAATTTTCCTGGCAGCTGTGGCTGAAATTTTAGTTGGTCTACCTGACCGTGGTTTGGTTTCAACAGAACCCCTGATTTTCTATTTATTGATTAGATTTTGAACTCTGCTGATTGGCATTCTCAATTCCTTGGATATCTTTTTATATCCCTTTCCTGTTTTATACAGTTCAACTACCTTTTCCCGTAGATCCTTTGACAATTCTTTTGCTTTCCCCATGACTCAGAATCCAGAAACGTCAGTACAGCACTGGATGAAAGATGCAAGGGTCTGCCAGGAGTGCAGAAACTCATTGACCTTTAATACACACACACACACACTAATTACAAGCAAACAGATCACAGGTGAGGATGGTTACCTTTAATAGCCATTCAAACCCCTTTGTGTCAACTTGTGTGCATGTTATCAGGCCAAAATCACCAGGGTATGTAAATTTTTGATCAGGGTCATTTGGTTAGTTTCTATTGTCATGATGATTTAAAAAGAGTAAACCCAGTTGATGGTAATAAATGGCTTCAGCCAAACACTAACCACGAGTGAAAAAAATGTTTTTGTGTTATCATTCATATTCTCTGAAAAATAGCCAAGAAATCATAAATTATGCCAGGGTATGTAAACTTATGAGCACAACTGTATATCAGTCTGAATGTCATACCACTTCCTCAAACTTAAGCTATCCAAAACAGAACTTATAATTTTTCCTCCCCCATATGCCCCTTTCCCTGATCTCTCTGTCAAAATTGATGGCACAACTATAAGCCCATTCCCACATGCCATGGTCCTCGGTGTAGTCCTGGACTCCAAAATCTCCTTTAAGCTTTACATCCAATCGCAGTCCAAATCTTGCCACCTCAACCTCCGCAACATTCCAAAATACGCTCCTTTCTAGCTAATGACACAACAAAGCTCTTAATTCACTCCCTGGTCATCTCTCGTCTTGACTACTGCAACTCCCTCCTCATTGGCTTACCTCTACACAGGCTAGCCCCCCCCCCCCCACTTCAGTCCATCATGAATGCTGCTGCCAGACTCATCCACCTTACCAACTGCTCTGTGTCTGCTACTCCTCTCTGTCAATTCCTCCACTGGCTCCCGCTCACCCAATTAATTAAATTCAAAATACTAACAACTACTTATAAAGCCATCCACAACTCTGCCCCCAGCTACATCACTAACATAGTCTCAAATTACCAACCTAATCATTCTCTTCGTTCTTCTCAAAACCTCCTGCTCTCTAGCTCCCTCATCACCTCCTCCCATGCACACCTCCAGGACTTTTCCAGAGCCTCTCCAATCCTATAGAACTCCTTACCCCAACCTGTCTGATTATCTCCTACTCTATTAGCTTTTAGACGATCCCTGAAAACCCTTCTCTTCAGAGAAGCCTATCCTACTCACACCTAACAACTGTATTTTCATTTTCTCCATCTCATTTTCCCCCACAGTTATTACCTTTTGTTCCACTCGACCCTCCCTTCTAGATTGTAAGCTCTCACGAGCAGGGCCCTCTGATTCCTCCTGTATTGATTTGTATTGTAACTGTAATGTCTGCCCACATGTTGTAAAGCGCTGCATAAACTGTTGGTGCTATATAAATCCTGTATAATAATAATAATAATGCATTTTTACACTTAACTAGTCCTAATTATCTCCTCCCTTCTCTCCCCCAATTTTTTCCTCCAGAATGTTTTTGGTAACAAAATGTTTTTTGGTTGATTGATTTTGTCTGCTTGTTTTTGCATTGTTAGAGACAACATGATAAATAATTTTGATTGGAAATACAACATAAACGAGTTTGAAACTTTCTGCATGCTTATTACAGTCAACTCTACAAAGTTTGTACAATTTATCTTTGGTTCCATCTTCTGCCCTTCTTAAAGTAAAATGGAACAGTGCAGAATAGCAATGACACAGTTCTATGACAGCTGGGCTTTTTGTTTCAGTCACCGTGTCACTGCACAAAAATACTCAGCTGTGTCAGTATGCTTAATATTATCTTTTCTTAAATCAAAAGTTGTGTCTTCTTCCAGAGCTGTAAAACCTTTATCTTGCACCAGTTCCACGGGACATATAAGTGGCTCTGGAGGATTCCCAGGATACTGGACATACCAGAAGAGTTTAATAGTTCCACGCGCTGTGTATGTACACCCCAAATTCAGTAAATCTCCTGGTGACACTGCTCGGAGTTCCTTATCCTGAGTTACTACTTGACTATTTATACCTGAAATAAAGAACATAGCAATCAGTATCATGTATGCCTTTTCACAGTATAAAAAAAACCTTCCTAAATATTTTTAATAGAAACACTTTTCTGATCAAATATAGCTATAATTAAATAAATGCCATGAATAATAATTTGATCTTTGAGAAAGAAGAATGTTCACCTAATAGGAAACTCCATATGAGAAATGCATTTAAGAAAGCCATAGCTTCGTTTGTCATGTATTGCAAAATAAGAGTAACCTCTGAGTGTTATTACAAGAGTGCCATATCAGCCGAAGTTCAGCGTGCAGCTACTGAAACATGAAACTGCCTGCAGATAACATCATGCTGCAGCTACTGAAGTACAAGGTTGGATGAAGATAAGATCAGTAGATGGGGCGTTTCTGTTTAACAAATTTGGTTTCTATAAAAAGTAGAAACAATCACTAATACGTCTGTGTTCAGCAGACAGCAATATATTTCTCATTTTACTTAATGTACAAATTAAGGCTACAATCACACTCAGCTGAGCGTTTTCAAGCTTTTTTTTTTTTTTGAGCATTTTTTTTAGCAGGTTTGCAAATATTCTGAACATTTTTTTCAGGTTTATCAACTAAAAGGTGTGGATTGCTGCTGAAGAAGAGAGAGCTGCAGTTTGAGCAGAAAATCACGCTGCAAAACGCTTGAAAAAACACCCATCATGTGTTTTTCAAGGTGTTTCCATTGAAGTCTAAGGAGGAATAATACACACAAATCTGCCTGAAAAGTAGCTCATGTACTTCTTTGAGTGACAGGTGTTTTGTTACAGGCGGAAGAGGAAATTGTGATCCGTCACACCCACTGCGACATGCCTCCATCCCTAAATTTACATACAAACCAGGAAAATTTGGTCCTGGGACTTTAAATGAGACATGCCACACACGAACAAAAGTACAAGCGTATAAAAATTATTATTTTATTCACATACTGTATAAAGATTGACATAATGATAAACATAATCATTTGCAGAGATCTGGCCATCAAGGGCCCTGAGAAGAGCTGACATAACACAATATAAGTAGAATAAAATTATCATGAATATAAAAACACATAAGAATGATGTAAAAAAATATATACATGAGCAGATGCATGATAATTGATGTAGAAGTCAGATGGTATACGCATTGATGTAACTCTATGCATTTCGTGGCTTATAGCCACTCGTCAGGAGTGCAATGCTATGAATTATTATGGCTGTAAGTATAAATAAGATGAGTTCATCAGACTCATAAGGAATACAAAATAAGTACACCCATGGATAGGGGGAGTTTCTCCTACTTACATGTCAGCTCAAAAAATTGGTCTAGCTTGAGAGGAAGAGAGGGGAGAGCCATATCAGGGTCTGACCCGGGGCTGAGGCAAGGATGATCCCATCCCAACCAAGGGAAACAGCACAGGGTGGAAACCATGGTGAAATGAGTATTCCATACCAAGGAGGGAGACATGGAACGACACATCAATCCCAGTCTATTCTAAAATTGTAAAAAATATAACAAATATAATATATAATAAATATGTATATATGTATATACATACATATGCACACACACAGGTGGCACATGCACAAGTGTATAGGAGTAGGTAATGTCAGTTAAAGTAGCAGGAGAGTGTCCATGCTGACCACCAAGGATGGAGAATGGTGGATAAAAAAGGTAGAGAAAACCAATATAACAAGGGAGAAAATTGGATGGAATGGAAAGAGAGATACCATGGGAAGGTGAATGGAGGAAAACAACTTGACAGTGCAAAACCAAAGTAAAGGAAAGGGAAGCTGTGAATAGGTTAGTGGGATCATTGAACTACTGAGTGAGCACTAACAGGTACTGGAATAAACAATTGTACAGTACAGAGATATGTGAAACCCCAAGATATAACTTACCAAGTAGTAATGGGTAAGGTGTGCAGAGAGTGCTGCAAAGGTGTGAGACCTGAAGGTAGTGTGCTGGCTTGCCCTATCTATATATACCCCAGGTGTGGGGTGTGTGCTAATCAGGTGTGTCCACCTGAAGGTAAGGTGCTGGCTGGCCCTGTCTGGAAAATCCCCCAGGTGGAGGGTGGGTCCCTGCCAGCGTCATGCAAGACGCATTAGGGAGACAGGTATGGGAGACAGATCCCAAAAGCATCCGTCCACAACTTGCAATTAGGATAAAGGCTGGGAGACCGTAGACCTCTCTCCCCGCTGCTTCTTCTCCTTTCTTCTTTCTTCTGTTGTTTTTATGTGGCATGTCTCATTTAACCACTTCCTTACCGGCGTATTGTAAAAATACGCCGGCAAGGTGGACTCCCCATCCTAAGTGGACGTAATATTACGTCCTCTTGTTTTCGCCGCTTTGCGGGCCGCGCGGGGGACCCCGCGCGCGCTCGCCGCACGTGCGGCGAGTCAGCGGAAACTACAGTCACTGGCCGACACTATCCTGTGTCGGCCAGTGCGCCATTTCTCGGTTAAAATAACCGAGAAATGGGGCTAGTGCCTTCCGGCCCCAGGGCTCCCTGTGCCGGCCAGGGGCTAGCGGCGCTACGCCCGGGGACTCCCGGGCGTTTCGCCGCTTTTGTTCTCCTGCATTATAATGCAGGTGAATCCTACCCCTCAGGTG
>BLSH010007866.1:499008-519364 GCA_018402905.1 Glandirana rugosa
TAAATAAACATACACACATACACATGGTTGGGTACCTGTAATGTCGTTTCCCTTCCAGGCCACATGTACAGTGGTTGACCCCCGGTAACCTAGATAGAACTCAGGTGCATCACTAGGGCGGCATGGTTGCGAGGGGTCACTCCACACACGGTTAGGAATCGCATACGTTCAGAACCACACACATAGATCCCCTGCTGCAATTGTTTGCAATATCATGCATCATGTGCATACTTTCATGTCCGGCTCATTCAAATTTCATGCTGTCTCTCTGCCCAGGTCAGGGCCTCGAGGGATCGGTCATGTTGAAAAAAAAAAAAAAAGGTGGGGGGGTCAGGATTCATTTATTTGGTCTTGTCACAACTCACATGCATCACAGTATCTCGGCATAACTTGTCTACGGTCCCTTCAGCCACTACGGGACAATGAAGGGGGGCCTGCAAAAAAAAAAATTAAAAAAAACACACGTACTGCAGTCCTTAGCACTGTTGACATTTCTCGGTCATGTCATTTTTGGGAGGGGTGGACATTTCGTTTACTACATTTCTTGGTTGGCGTTTCTGCTCACCTATCCGAGCCACGGAGAAGGGCCCCCCATGCAGACATGGGTGGAGATATGTATACATACACTTGTATCCATTTCTTTGTCACATACGTTTGTACGGAATGTCATCAGCATCCCTTCGCCCATCCCAGGGCTATGGAAGGGTCAAAAAAAAAAAAAAACATCCCTCACTGTGCGATTCTGCGATTCAGTGGACATTTCTTGGTCATTTCATTTTTTGTAGCAGAGGGGCATTTCAATACCACAATATCTACTATTTTCTTTTCCTTTTTCAGCAGTAATAAAGTTCTGGCTCCACGATCCGCATATTTAAGCCAGCCTCCCCCTACCTGCAGGACGGCGCATTCTGGTGGTCACGGCAGGCGTTCGTCACTTCCGGTTCCGGTCTCGGCTGTCGACCGCGAGGTAGGGCTTGAAACGGTGGTCCGGGTCATCACTGGGACACATCCATGGTCTGGGTAAGTCGGGCCGGGGGGCCTCGCACGCAGCAGGTCCCCGGCCACTTGTCCGCAGCACCCATGGTCCCTGACGCCAGGGGGGGGGTACGATCCCAGCAGCACATCGTTGGCGGTCGCTCCGCACACCAGCAGGGCATGTTTTCACCTCCCGTCACTCGGGACTCGATCCCTCGGAGCAGGGGGGGCGACCCGCTAGAAGGGGGGGCAGCCGGTCATACGGCCTCACGGTGGTCAGTGGGGGGGTTTCGTTACCGGTCCTCGGTGGTGCCCCCCTCCTCCTACACCCCTCCCCTCAGTGGGTTGCGGTGGGGGTTGGGGGGGTTGGCTGCATGATGGGCTCTCGGATGAAGTCTGAGGTTGCATTTGGTATCAGCTGCTCAGTAGGCAGGCAGGACCACAGGTCCCTCCGCAGAGTCTATAAAAAAAAAAAAAAAAATATATATATATATATATATATATATATAATAAACATACACACATACACATGGTTGGGTACCTGTAATGTCGTTTCCCTTCGAGGCCACATGTACAGTGGTTGACCCCCGGTAACCTAGATAGAACTCAGGTGCATCACTAGGGCGGCATGGTTGCGAGGGGTCACTCCACACACGGTTAGGAATCGCATACGTTCAGAACCACACACATAGATCCCCTGCTGCAATTGTTTGCAATATCATGCATCAAGTGCATACTTTCATGTCCGGCTCATTCAAATTTCATGCTGTCTCTCTGCCCACGTCGGGGCCTCGAGGGATCGGTCATGTTGAAAAAAAAAAAAAAAAGGTGGGGGGGGTCAGGATTCATTTATTTGGTCTTGTCACAACTCACATGCATCACAGTATCTCGGCATAACTTGTCTACGGTCCCTTCAGCCACTACGGGACAATGAAGGGGGGCCTGCAAAAAAAAAAAAAAAAAAACACACGTACTGCAGTCCTTAGCACTGTTGACATTTCTCGGTCATGTCATTTTTGGGAGGGGTGGACATTTCGTTTTCTACATTTCTTGGTTAGCCTTTCTGCTCACCTATCCGAGCCACGGAGAAGGGCCCCCCATGCAGGCATGGGTGGAGATATGTATACATACACTTGTATCCATTTCTTTGTCACATACGTTTGTACGGAATGTCATCAGCATCCCTTCACCCATCCCAGGGCTATGGAAGGGTCAAAAAAAAAAAAAAAAAACATCCCTCACTGTGCGATTCTGCGATTCAGTGGACATTTCTTGGTCATTTCATTTCTTGTAGCAGAGGGGCATTTCAATACCACAATATCTACTATTTTCTTTTCCTTTTTCAGCAGTAATAAAGTTCTGGCTCCACGGTCCGCATATTTAAGCCAGCCTCCCCCTACCTGCAGGACGGCGCATTCTGGTGGTCACGGCAGGCGTTCGTCACTTCCGGTTCCGGTCTTGGCTGTCGACCGCAAGGTAGGGCTTGAAACGGTGGTCCGGGTCATCACTGGGACACATCCATGGTCTGGGTAAGTCGGGCCGGGGGGCCTCGCATGCAGCAGGTCCTCGGCCACTTGTCCGCAGCACCCATGGTCCCTGACGCCAGGGGGGTACGATCCCAGCAGCACATCGTCGGCGGTCGCTCCGCACACCAGCAGGGCATGTTTTCACCTCCCGTCGCTCGGGACTCGATCCCTCGGAGCAGGGGAGGCGACCCGCTAGAAGGGGGGGCAGCCGGTCATACGGCCTCACGGTGGTCAGTGGGGGGGTTTCATTACCGGTCCTCGGTGGTGCCCCCCTCCTCCTACACCCCTCCCCTCCGTGGGTTGCGGTGGGGGTTGGGGGGGTTGGCTGCATGATGGGCTCTCGGATGAAGTCTGAGGTTGCATTTGGTATCAGCCGCTCAGTAGGCAGGCAGGACCACAGGTCCCTCCGCAGAGTCTATAAAAAAAAAAAAAAAAATATATATATATATATATATATATATATATATATATATATATAATAAACATACACACATACACATGGTTGGGTACCTGTAATGTCGTTTCCCTTCCAGGCCACATGTACAGTGGTTGACCCCCGGTAACCTAGATAGAACTCAGGTGCATCACTAGGGCGGCATGGTTGCGAGGGGTCACTCCACACACGGTTAGGAATCGCATACGTTCAGAACCACACACATAGATCCCCTGCTGCAATTGTTTGCAATATCATGCATCATGTGCATACTTTCATGTCCGGCTCATTCAAATTTCATGCTGTCTCTCTGCCCACGTCAGGGCCTCGAGGGATCGGTCATGTTGAAAAAAAAAAAAAAAAGGTGGGGGGGGTCAGGATTCATTTATTTGGTCTTGTCACAACTCACATGCATCACAGTATCTCGGCATAACTTGTCTACGGTCCCTTCAGCCACTACGGGACAATGAAGGGGGGCCTGCAAAAAAAAAATTAAAAAAAACACACGTACTGCAGTCCTTAGCACTGTTGACATTTCTCGGTCATGTCATTTTTGGGAGGGGTGGACATTTCGTTTACTACATTTCTTGGTTGGCGTTTCTGCTCACCTATCCGAGCCACGGAGAAGGGCCCCCCATGCAGACATGGGTGGAGATATGTATACATACACTTGTATCCATTTCTTTGTCACATACGTTTGTACGGAATGTCATCAGCATCCCTTCGCCCATCCCAGGGCTATGGAAGGGTAAAAAAAAAAAAAAAAACATCCCTCACTGTGCGATTCTGCGATTCAGTGGACATTTCTTGGTCATTTCATTTCTTGTAGCAGAGGGGCATTTCAATACCACAATATCTACTATTTTCTTTTCCTTTTTCAGCAGTAATAAAGTTCTGGCTCCACGGTCCGCATTCGTACGGCGGGCTAAGTAGGGTTTTTTTTTTTTTTTCCAGGTTAGGACGCGCAATCATCGTTGATCTTCATCTCACCAGGTCAGTATGCTGGTCAGGGTTCCACTAGCTCAGGTGTCAAGCATCAGTTGGATGGGGGGGTTAGGGAGTGCATTCTCGGCTGTCTCTTCGCCCTGCTGGGCCATGGAGAAGGACAGCAGGTGGGGGGGGACAAGTTCAGTCGATTTCAGGGCAGGGGGGTCATTTCTGTCCGCCTCCATGCCCACGTTGGGCCATGCTGGAGGGCAGGAGTCATTTCTATTACGACTTCATTTCTAAACCCAGTCTGGTTGCAGTTTTATATTGTTTTCCCAGTGTGGTCATACAATCGGGTGTTGGAAGTCAAGGGAGGTCGTTGGGCGCTTCCGTGGATTCAGATAAAGAGGTAAGTTTATAGGGATCGTCAGGTGTTCCCCGGTCATATCTGGTAGCAGTCGATTCAGTACGTACTTTCATTTCTCCGATCAGGGTCAAGACTTCGAAGGTGACCTTGTTCGATCTGTCACGTGCAGGCCAGTATGATCCGTATTTCTCACAGGGGGCGGTCAGAGGGGCAAGCTCACATTTCACATTTCTGGGTCAGGCACCTTTCACTCAGGCCCATGGGTCCACTTTTGGTGGACCCATGTCACGACCCAACATGCAAGGGCATGCCATTTCACATGCATCAACCAGGGTGCAGGTTAGGTCACGGTTCGAAGGGTGTCGGCTATTTCGGTTACAGGTGCACGGCTTCATCAGGCTCTCTTTGCTTATCAGGTCATGTCTCAGGCGGAAGACATCGGGGAATTTCCTTCAGTACCTCCGTCTCCGGCCAGAAGCTCGATTCAGGGAGGCTCACCGTCTCTCAGAACATGGACAATCCCGAAATTAATGGCAGAACTACAACGCAGAGGCATTCCATATCCAGCGTCGGCGCGGAAGGCCGAGCTGTTCAGACTATTGTTCCCACCAGCCTCTGGTTCTGACCCGGAACAGGTCACATTGCGTTTGGTGGCCTCGTCTCTTTCTCAGATCCATGCTACATTGGACTCTCTGTTGTCATCAGGGCTAGAGCTCAGGTCCAGAGTGGAGGCGTTGGAAAACCGGGCCATTTCTACTCCACTGGTGCCGGGGCAGCCTAGCCTCCCCCCCCCCCCCGAGGAGGGCAGTTCGGCCATTTCTATCCCAGGGACAGCAGGTAATAGCTCAGGGGCTCCCGCGATTACACCAGCCCATTTTATTCCGAATAACTTGAGGAAGGATATCCTGGAAGGGAAAGATGTTAATCTTGCTTCCCTGTTGATCGCGGCACATGACGTAGCTGACAACAGGTCTTATGCCTGTGGGGATGTGTCATTAGTGGTCAAAACCAGGGACTACAGACTGAACCGTAAGCTGACCATTCCTGAATTTGTGCTCGCTTTTAGAGACGTCATCTGCTCGGCTCAGCCCAACAGGAGGGAAGAGCTGGACCTCTACCTCTACGCTGTGGTCGAGTTAGGGCACAAGTATGGTGGGTCTGCATTCTATGACTACCACCGATCGTTTTCTGCCAAAGCTGCAGCCATTTTCTTACAGCACCACATCACCATTTCCTGGGGATCGGTGGACACAGAGCTTTTCTGCAAACACTTTGCAGGACTCAGAGCTCCCGTTTGCGGTACCTGCCAATCGTCTACGCACACCACATACTGGTGTCCCAATGTCGAACCAGCTACCATGTCCGGCAGCAACAGGCCAGGTCCGAGCTTTTCCTCTGCTTCAGCTAGCAGTGACCCTCGGGACAAGCTGGGCCGGCCCATTCGGTTTTTGGGGAAATCACAAATTTGCAACAACTTTAACCAAGGCTCCTGCAATTACAACCAGTGCAGGTTGCTACATGTTTGCTCGGATTGTTTCAGGGCCCACCCCAAGTCAGCTTGTCTGTCAAAGCAGTCCAAGGGGTCATGACTAAGCCAATTGAATGTGCAATATTTACAGAAACTTTTGGTGGGTCATCCGTCCAAGGCAACCATCGCATTTCTGGTCGAGGGATTTTCTAGGGGTTTTCACACAGGGCTCATAACCATGCCCCAGGGTTTTTTGAGTGCAGCAACTTACTATCGGCTGCTGCACATTCAGAAGCCGTGGACTGCCTGCTGCAAGCCGAACTCTCCAAAGGCTTTATCATTGGCCCGTTTTCCACCCCCCCTTTTGACGCATGGAGAGTCAGCCCCATTGGCATTGTTCAAGGCAAGTTTTCAAATAAACTAAGATTGATATATGACTTGTCTGCGCCTCATTGCTCCAGGGTTCCCAGTATAAATTCCCTTATTCCATCTGAAGAATTTTCCCTCAAATATGCTTCAGTGGACCAGGCCATACAAAGCATCATCCGATTTGGGGCGGGTACGTGGCTTTCTAAAGCTGACATTACGGATGCTTTTAAACTACTACCCATCAAACCTTCCTTGTGGCAATGGCATGGTATCAAATGGCGGGGAGCTTACTATTTCACAACCAAGCTTACGTTTGGTTCCAAGAGCAGCCCTTGGCTTTTTGATACTTTTGCGCAAGCCCTATGCTGGATCCTATCATTCAAGGAAGAGTGTCAGGAGGTCATACACTATCTCGATGATTTCTTGTTATTAGAGACTGGCAGTCAGGTCCCCACGGATCTACGAAAGTTAACTAACCTATTTTCTATCCTCAACATTCCTCTCTCCGACAAGAAGGTGGAAGGGCCATCCAAAGTTTTGGTTTTCCTAGGGGTCAAGCTAGACACACAACTGATGCAGGCCAGTCTACCACCTGAGAAATTGGATAGGATCAGGAGCAGGATTCATATATTCACTGTTTCCCAGGTCTGTACCAGGGTGGAGCTCCAGTCGCTACTGGGCATGTTGAACTTTGCCATGAGGATCATCCCTCAGGGCAGGTCCTTCGTGTCCAGATTACTGGCTCTTCTGCCTCTGGCTCCAGACTCCTCAGCCGGCATCAGGCTGGATGCAGCCGCATTAGCTGATCTTGGCATATGGGACCAGTTCTTGCAGCACTGGAACGGGGTGGCCATGTTCATTCCAGCTGCTTCAGACATGTCTCCCAGGGTGACATCCGACGCAGCCGCCTCCAAAGGTTACGGGGCCATTTTAAATAACCATTGGCTCGCCGGCCCCTGGCCCGAGGAGGTTAACTCTATTCCAGGTTTCCACAGCTCTTCCTCATTATTCGAGATCTACCCCATCGTTGCCGCAGCTCAAGCCTGGGGTCACATGTGGTCCGGACATACCGTGGTATTTTACTCAGACAATCAGGCCTTGGTAGAGATTATCAATAAAGGCAGGTCCAGTTCCTTAGCAGTTATGTCCTTCTTGTGCAGGTTAATCTGGCTTTCGCTTCAGTTGAACTTTCATGTTCACTGCGTTTTCATACCCGGTGCTGATGCCTTATCTCGCTTCAATTTCTCTTCTTTTTTTCAGCAGGTTCCAGAGGCAGACGTTCTGCCCGCCCCATGCCCAGAATACCCCCAGCTCAGGATGGACTAAACACCTTACTATCCAGTGCTAGGGGTCTGATCGAGGCTTCCCTCTCTGCAAATACTAGGAGGGCCTATCTCACAGCCTGGGAGGCCTTTCAGTCGTTCTTGACCCTACATCCAAAAGTGGATTGGTACAGCATTGAATATCTCTTGGCTTTCGTCTCTTTTTGACACTCACAGCTGCTTTTATCACATGCTACCATTAAAACGTACCTGGCCGGAATACAACATTTTGCAGAATTTATATTTCCACACAGACCTTCATTGTTCTCTGCTCACCCTATCAGGGCTATCTTGAGAGGAAGACAGAAGGTTAGCCCACCGGTACCTACCACCAGACTCCCTATCACAGGTACCTTATTCCAGCAATTATCCATCATTCTAGACAATCGTCCTTTTGGCTCCATAGTCAGTCTAATAATCAAAGCGGCCATGTATCTGGCCTTCTACGGTTTCCTAAGACCCAGTGAGTTCTCTGTCACAGGCAGGACATGTCACCCCTTAGCTGTCAAACAACTCACCAAACACCAAGACCATTTTCAGCTTAGCTTGGGATCATGCAAAACGCAGCAAATAGGAGCTGGCATTACGATCAGATATTTTCAGACCAATAACGCATGGTGTCCCTTCAAAGTCTTGGAAGCATTACAGGCTCATTTACAAGGGGCTCACAGGGAAGGTCCGTTGCTGCCTTTCCAGGGCACGCATCTCACAACACCTCAATTTATCAAGCATATACGCATACTGCTTGGTAGGTGTGGTGTCAACCCCAAACAATACACGGGTCATTCTTTCAGGATTGGGGCCGCATCAGCGGCTTCCCGGCAAGGCATCCCAGCACATATCATCAGGAAGTTGGGCAGGTGGAAATCGGCATGCTATATGAGATACATCCCAGAACCACATGTTGAAATGGCCAGGGCTTTTTCTCGTTTGGTTGAATGAGTTATTATGTATTTCAATAAAAATTCTTTGCTTTATCCTAACAGTGTCTTTTTGCCCACTTCAGGCGTACTGTACACGTGACCAGGGCACACCGCAGGTCACCTTTTCTCACAGTACTCTTTTCATACGGCAAACGCTTGGCGACTCCGAGTACAAGTAAGAAGGCCGACAATTGGTCGGCCTGAATTTGTAGGAGGAGTCTGGCATATTTAAGCCAGCCTCCCCCTACCTGCAGGACGGCGCATTCTGGTGGTCCCACCCTCCCTATCCCCATTTTTCATAAGTTTCCTCTTTTCCTTATCTTGGGTATGCCCACTTCAGGCGTACTGTACACGTGACCAGGGCACATTGCAGGTCACCTTTTCTCACAGCACTCTTTTCATACGGCAAACGCTTGGCGACTCTGAGTACAAGTATAATTCTCAAGAAAATCTCACTTCTGCTCACTATGTTTCCTATGCAAAAATTGACTTTATGAAACTCATTACAGACATAGACTTATAGCTGAACTCCAGGAAACCTAAACATGGACATGGAAAAGTAGATGTACTTACCCTTTTTTATGCTCTTGCAGGGTCCTCCATGCTGCTAGACTGGTCCCCACAGCCTTGTCTCCCCCACCATCCAACACTCTAAAGTCCTCTGCATTGTGGGATTAGATTCTATGCTATCATGATTCATGTACAATGGCATTCAGCTGCCATCTAACTTACTTTGCCAACTCTGCCAACATCTAATGATGCTCACGTACAGTATCTCACAAAAGTGAGTACACCCCTGACATTTTTGTAAATATTTTATTATATCTTTTCATGTGACAACACTGAAGAAATGACACTTTGCTACACTGTAAAGTAGTGAGTGTACAGCTTGTATAGCAGTGTAAATTTGCTGTCCCCTCAAAATAACTCAACACACAGCCATTAATGTCTAAACTGCTGGCAACAAAATGGGGACACCCCTCAGGGAAAATGCCCAAATCGGGCCCCAAAGTGTCAATATTTTGTGTAGCCACCATTATTTTCCAGCACTGCCTTAACCCTCTTGGGCATGGAGTTCACCAGAGCTTCACAGGTTGCCACAGGAGTCCTCTTCCACTCCTCCATGACAACATCACGGAGCTGGTGGATGTTAGAGACCTTGCGCTCCTCCACCTTCAGTTTCAGGATGTCCCACAGATAGGGTTTAGGTCTGGAGACATGCTTGGCCAGTCACCTTTACCTTCAGCTTCTTTAGCAAGGCAGTGGTCCTCGTGGAGTTGTGTTTGGGTTCGTTATCATGTTGGACTGCTACCCTGCGGCCCTTTCCCTTAAGAGAGGGTGTCATGCTCTGCTTCAGAATGTCACAGTACATGTTGGCATTCATGGTTCCCTCAATGAACTGTAGCTCTCCAGTGCTGGCAGCACTCACGCAGCCCCAGACCATGACACTCCCACTACCATGCTTGACTGTAGGCAAGACACACTTGTCTTTGGACTCTTCACCTGGTTGCTGCCACACACGCTGACACCATCTGAACCAAATAAGTTTATCTTGGTCTCATCAGACCACAGGACATGGTTCCAGTAATCCATGTCCTTAGCCTGCTTGTCTTCAGCAAACTGTTTGCAGGCTTTCTTGTGCATCATCTTTAGAAGAGGCTTCCTTCTGGGACGACAGCCATGCAGACTAATTTGATGCAGTGTGTGGCGTATGGTCTGAGCACTGAAAGGCTGACCTCTGTCCCTTCAACCTCTGCAGCAATGCTGGGAGCACTCATACGTCTATTTCCCAAAGACAACCTCTGGATATGACGCTGAGCATGTGCACTCAACTTCTTTGGTCGACCATGGTGAGGCCTGTTCTGAGTGGAACCTGTCATGTTAAACCACTTGTAAGGTCTTGGCCACTGTGCTGCAGTTCAGTTCAGGGTCTTGGCAATCTTCTTATAGCCTAGGCCATCTTTACATAGAGCAACAATTCTTTTTTTCAGATCCTCAGAGAGTTCTTTGCCTTGAGGTGCCATGTGGAACTTTCAGTGACCAGTATGAGAGAGTGAGAGTGATAAACACCAAATTTAACACAACTGCTCCCCATTCACACCTGAGACCTTGTAACACGAACGAGTCACATGACACCGGGGAGGGAAAATGATGGGTGGCACAGTGGTATAGTGGTTAGCACTTTCACCTAGCAGTAAAAGGGTCGCTAGTTCGAATCCCAACCACGACGCTACCTGCCTGGAGTTTGCATGTTCTCCCTGTGCCTGCGTGTGTTTCCTCCGTGTACTCCGGTTTCCTCCCACACTCCAAAGACATGCTAGTAGGTTAATTGGTTACAACTAAATTGGCCCTAGTATATATGAATGTGAGTTAGGGACTTTAGATTGTAAGCTTCTTGAGGGTAGGGACTGATGTGAATGTACAATGTATATGTAAAAGCCCTGCATAAATTGACTGCGCTATATAAGTTCCTGAAATAAATAAAAAATAAATAAATAATTGGGCCCAATTTGGACATTTTCACTTAGGGCTGTATTCACTTTTGTTGCCAGCGGTTTAGACATTAATGGCTGTGTGTTGAGTTATTTTGAGGGGACAGCAAACTTACACTGTTATACAAGCTGTACACTCACTACTTTACATTGTAGCAAAGTGTCATTGCTTCAGTGTTGTCACATGATGATGCTGTGTATCTCCAGCATTAGGGAGGAGTGAACCTGGTAAAGTTCAATTTGCTGGTGGTTCAGTGAACCCAACAAAAGTCTGCTAAACCTGAACAAGTGCCAAATCAAATCGTGTAAATGTTATCTGTCCTTTTTTAAATGTTACCTAGCATTCTTTTGTTAAAAAAGAATACACAAGGGCAGCTGAACACTGCTACGGGGACATGTATCAGTGCAAACAGTTTAAAGTGGTTGTAACCCAAAAAAAAGTTCACTGCCAGCCCCCCTCTTCTATCCAGCCATCTTACACAGTGTACATGTTTGTTGAAAATAATGCCTCTAAATACCTTTTTTTCAGATCTCTTCTGGCTGGTCACGTGACTCTCCTACTCCGATCAAGGGGATACAGTGGGAGGGCGTAGGTCTCACTCAGCCCTTATATGGGGGAAGCCAGCAGCTGGGAGTCTCATGACTGGCCAGAAGAGATCTGAAGAAAGGTATTTAGAGACATTATTTTCAACAAGCATGTGCACTGCGTGTTATGGCAGGATAAAAGAGAGGGGCTGACAGTGACATTTTTTAAAGTTTATTTTGCTACAAATAGCAAAAGGAGGTGGGAATATACACACAAACACACACACACACAAACACACACACACACACACACACACACACACACACAGGAGCTGACAGGCAGGGAAGGAGGGGGAAAGAGGAGAGAAGCGGGATGATGGAGGCATGTAAACTGACAAGAGTAATCAGGGCTCAGCAGCCATGATTACCATGGTCAGCACACCAAGGGGGACACAGGAACAGGCAGGATCAACCAGGTTTTTTACAGCTTACAGAGGGACAGGTTAGACAGCACACACACTGTGCTGTTTAGCCTGCTATAAGGGAACGGGATCTCTCTTTTTTTTAGGGCTACAACCATTTTAAAGGGCAACAAAAAGGATGTATACCATTAAAAGTGTCTTTTTTGTGTTTACAAAGAGCAGCAACAGCGCTACTACCTCTTAATGACACATCTTTGACCGGCTTCTGTTTGTCAACAAATCAAGAGATCTGTCAATTAGAGACAAAATAACTACTGCAGATAAATGACAGTTCCTCGCTGGCTTCAGTTATAAAAGAAGCTTGTGGGGATCCTGAGTGACATCCTTGAGCAATTATGGTCATGATCACCGCTGGGTTGTTTACATAGGGAAGCTGGCAGGAATCTGTCATTTGCTATGGTGGGTAAAAATCACCAGTCATCACTCATTGTGATTGATGTGAATCTACATCACTGGATAAACAGATTGACATTGGATTTACATCAGGGGCCTTTTTATTCTAAACTATACCCTTAAATAAGCATGATGCCTGGGCAGCCAGAGAAAGGGGGCAGTCAAAAGTTTTAGAACACACACATTTTTTCAGTTTTTATTGAAATTTAAACAATCCAAGTGCAATGATTAAACGCTTCCAGACCGCCCCACATACATTTACTGCAGCAGGATGGCCTGGCTGCGCAAAACCATGTTTCACCACCAGAGCGCGGCTCATGCTGTGATTGGACACAGCGGGAGCCAATCAGCGGATCCGGCTGGATCTGTCCTTGAGGGAAAGCGTGTTTTAGTGTTTCAGCTAAGCTGAAACACGATCCCAGCTTTCCTGCAGTGTGACACTCAGTTAGAAAACACCTCCCAGGGAACATTAATCACCACTAGTGTTAACCCCTTTCCTGCCAGCATCATTTATACAGGGATCAGTGCATTTTTTTAGCACTGATCCCTGTATTAGTGTCACTGGTCCCCAAAAAATGTCACTTGGGGTCAGATTTGTTCATCACAATGTCACAGTCCCGCTAAAAATCGCAGAGCGCCGCCATTACTAGTTAAACAAAATAAATAAATAGAAATGCCATAAATCTATTTCCTATTTTGTAGACGCTGTAGCTTTTGTGCAAACCAATCAATATACGCTTATTGCAATTTTTTTATCAAAAATATGTAGAAGAATACATATTGACCTAAATTTATGAATACATTTGTTTTTTGTATACATATTTTTGGATATGTATTATAGCAGAAAGTAAAAAATATTGTTTTTATTTTTCAAAATTGTCGCTCTTTTTTTGTTTATAGCTCAAAAAAATAAAAATCGCAGAGGTGATCAAATACCACCAAAAGAAAGCTCTATTTGTGGGGAAAAAAAGGACAACGATTTTATTTGGGTTATTTGGGACTACGCAATTGTCAGTTAGTGCCGTATCGCAAAAAATCGCCTGGTCAGTGGGTAAAACCTTCCGTACCTGAAATGGTACAAAGGTAAGCGGTAAACTGTCAGAGGTGAAGAAAAAAGTTTGGTTAACAAAAAAACTAATGTACATTTCACAGTTGTACAAAAAAGCCTTTTTTAGTGAAGAAGTAATGGGTTAACATCTCAGTTGTTCTGTAGCAATATAAGTAAATGAAGCCTTGAAAGCTTATGCTAACAATTCCTACAGATATAAATAATGAGTGAGCTTGTGAACAAGCCTATATGTTTACTGTATATCTATCAGTACTGCTGTACACTACTTAGTGATTCAACCACAGTAAAATCAGAAAGGTATACAACTTAATACAGTGCAGCACTACTGATCAAAACTATAAACAGTAATAGTTATATACAATGTATCTATTGAATAGTGCATCAACCAAACACGCAAGAAAAATCCATAAACATATATTTTTCCACCACAGTGATCTTCAAACTTCCTTTACAAATCAAAGTGCAATCCCATCACCGGGTGAAATGCCCGCTCACCTCACAATAAATAGTCAGAGTTCATATACTGTCTATCCTGCCGGTCTCACAAAATGGATCTCCTCCTCCCTCACCTGGAATGGATCACTCCTTAACAAAGACCAACTGAGCTGTATACTCCTTACTTGCTGCTTTCATGGAAACACTTACTACTTCCAATCATGGATTAGATTGCTCATTATCCACGTAATTCACTACATGTAATTAAAATGCCCCCCTTATAAAGTTCCACTTACGAGATATACAATACAACAAGCACTATTAACATATATCAGCATGTGTCTGGGAGCTCACCACTTGGCCGAATTAGCAGTGTCTCCGTGACTCAATGGGCTTGGCTCCTCCTTCCTATACGCGTTTCGCCACCTGATTGGCTTTTTCAGTCAATTCCTACAAGTGTCCCAACTTTTGTTGATTACTTACACGCTGTATAAAAGCAGTGTTGAAATAGATTGTGTTATGACACCCTCTTAAGCAATATTTGGACAGTATTATACTGCAGGAAGTAGTATATTGCTTTTAAAAAGTTAAAACAATGAAAAACAGAAAGACCATTATAATCTTTAAAAGTGTAGGTTATTTCTTTAGAGAAACTGCAGAAAGCCAAGGTGTCAGTGAGTACAAATTCCTACACCACCAAAAGGCACTTGGAAACCGGAGGAAACTCTGACAGAAAGAGGTCTGGCAGACCCAAAGCCTCAACAGAATCAGAAGACAAGTTTCTGAAAGTCAACAGCTTAACAATGATTGAAGTAAGCAAACCTTAGTTTGAACGGGGAAAAGAATACTTTGGGCTGCAGGTTGGACAGGTCGAGTGGCTGTAAGAAAGCCATTGCTAAGACAGCAAAATAAGAAAAAGAGGCTTGCCTGAGCCATGAAGCACCACCAGTGGACTACTGAGGACTACACGCACTGGTGAATCAAAATTTGAGATCTTCAGGGTTTTTTCATATGTCATTGAGTAGGTGAAAGGATGGTTCCTCGGAGTGTGACACCAAGGGTTTGATCTACTAAAACGTGAGAGTGCAAAATCAGCTTCCAGGTTTTATTGTCCAAGCTTAATTGAACAAGCTGATTGGCTACCATGCAGAGCTGCACTAGATTTTGCACTCTCCAGTTTTAGTAAATCAACCCCCAACTGTCAAACCAGGGCAGCAGAAATAAATGACACTTAGTGATCTGGGTTGAGACAAGTACACACTATAGAGGGATATGCTTTGTTCATATATCATGTCTGAGGTTTACAACCACTTTAACAGAAACCTTATTTACAGCCCACAAGAGAATTGTAAATAGGTGGGTGAATGTCTAGCATTAACTAATGTAATTCTTCCATATAAAAAGCTTGTTTATGATAACCAAACCCTCCCTCTTCAATTTCCGCAAATATGGGATCAATGGTCTACATTCACCAACAACCTAGAACTACACTTTCTCTTGAATACGGTTATGGCTAGCTATCAGCTGCTTTCCTTTTGTATATTTGCAAAATGACTCCACAAAACTGTCGTTATTTTACAGTTTTTGTTGTATTTGTATGTTGGATATTATACAACTGGGATATATTTGTTGATTCTGTAAAACTGGACCATAGCTCCCAGCTGTTCCTAAATTGGAATAAAGTCCCTTTGTCCCAGCTTCCTCCTCATTTCTCCCTCATTTTGGTCATGATATATAAATAGTTGTGTATAAAATTCACTTTCTATCTTTCAAAAAGTGTTTCCAAGTGCTAAAACTTTCATCCAAATTCTAAATTGCTGCATTTGTTAATTTCAAAAGCCAGGATAAAGCAATAATAGTGGTTAAAAAAAAGCACTTTTTTTTACTAATCTTTTGTCCTATGTCTACATACTTTTGTAATATGTGTCCCTCATTCCCATCTCAAAAAGTTGGGAGGTATGCTCTACATATTCTCTAAGCCAGAGGCGTAACTAGAACCTTCAGTGCCCGTGCAAGAAATTATGAAGGGCCCCCCTGACCCCTGGCCAGGGCCCTTACCTCTTCCAACTGATCCTGGGGCCCTTTACCCCCATTGCGGGTCCCTTTATTACGGTACTGCAGCGGGGCTCTTTCACAAGTTGTGCAGCGGGCCCCCTTTCTGCCATCTGCGGGCCTCCCCATGGTGGTGAAATGCCAGGGCCCGGTCACAATTGCGACCTTTGCAATCCTAATAGGTCCCTCACTGGTGTCAGTAGTTTTTAATTTTTATTTTAATTTATTATTTTTTTACCATTTCATTTTATTTTGTTTACAGTTTTCATTTTTCATTTTTTTTAGGAGCCCTGTTGGGGGGCTTTGATGAGATATCAGGGGTCTAAACAAACCTCAGTTCTCAATCTCCATCTGTGTAACCTCAGCTGCACAGAATGAATGGACAAGAATAGTGTCTGAGTACTGAGCCTCCCATTCATTCAGAAACGGAAGTATAGTATAAACAGTTTACTATGCTTCAGCTATGAATGGATCAATTGGTACCAATCACTGACTCTGTCCATTCAGAAAAGGAAGGAACCAGTAAATGACAAATTTACTGATCCATTCCCATCTCTCCATCATGACACATCTTCTACAGCAGCTGGCAGGAGAGAGGAGGGGGGAAGACAGCAGCTCTGTGGGGGGGACCAGGGAAGCACACAGGGACCCTGGGAACAGCAGAAGACAAGTAAACTGGATAGGAGGGGCGGCAGGGGCAGCATATAGAGAAACCAATCTCCTCCGTTGGAGGAGATTGGTTCCTCAAAATGCCGCCCCCGCCATCCCTCCTATTTAGGTGTACATGGGAGGCACACGGGCCCCCTGAAGCATGGGGCCCCATTTCAATTGCAACCCCTGTAGTTATGCCCCTGCTCTAAGAAAAATAAACAGAGTTTAAAAAACATATGAGTTTAGTGAAGTCACCTACTGTAAGTGAAGAATTATTTAGTTGTAAAGAGTTACGTCCACTGAAGATACATTTTATCTTGAAATGATGTCTCTATAGGGACCCATAGGTTGACTGAGAAGCACATATGTAGAATGGCCACCTTTGTTTCCCCTTTTTAACTGATCAGCTCTAGTTCATCTTACTCCACACTGCTTCTGTGCCACATTCTCATTTAGTATCATGCCAGGACACATGACTATATTAGATATTAGGCTCCCATCTTGTGGATAAAATAGTGAACTACATTATTTTAATAATATCCTCAGGTTAACGCTGGGACTTCTATTGCTGACCTCCTTCTGGAAAATCCTGTCTGCCTATAAACCTGATCTAATAAAGTTAATGCATAGGATATCTAGAAAAGTCATGTAGCAAGTGATGTCAACAATCTTGATCTGATCCTGGGTCAGTGACTTAAAAAGTAAGGGCACCAGTGGAACAGCATCACAGTTGGGTACTGACTACTTTTAGAAGGATAGGGGGAAATGGCATCCTCCATTCTTCTCTCAATATATTTCCTTTAGACCCCTTTCACATCAGAATGTTTTTCAGGCACTTTTGCGCTAAAAATAGCGACGGAAAAGCACCTGAAAAACACCCCTCATTACACCCCAGTGTGAAAGCCTCAGTGCCCTCACACTGGGGCGGTGCGCTTGTGGGACGGTAAAAAAAGTCCTGTGTGGGAGCAGTGTATTCACCGCTTCTATACCGCCTCTGCCCATTGAAAACAATGAGGCAGCGCTCCCGAAGTGCTGAACACCGTTTCGGAAGCGCCACTAACCGGCACTTTTAACCCCTGTTTAACTCTTTGTGGGGGGGTTAAAGGCACACCGCTGCCGTTTGAATGGCGCCGCTATAATGAGCTGCAAAGTGCCACAAATTAGCGGTGTTTTACCGCTAACGCTCGGGCAGCCCTGGTGTGAAAGGGGTCTAAAAGAAAACTGGATGTGACAGAAACCTGGTGGCTGCCATCAATGGTCTCTCCTGAAAACGCTAGTTACATGGCTGTCATGCTGACCCTTTTGTTTCAGTACTTTGAGTCACTGACCTGGCACAAGTATATAAATAAGGATCTCTTTTCTGATCAGCACAGTTGTCCTGGGTCAGTGACTAAATGTGTTGTCATTTAAATGTCAACATAGCAGCCAGGCAACTAGTATTTTCAGGAGGTCAGTAATGGCAGCCTCTATGACAGGTTTAACTTGAACCTCTCTAACTCCTCCAAGAATTGGGAAATATACAGTTGTTCATACTTTTTGTAAGTTTGGTGTTCTGAATTGCCCAAAATTCACTGGATATTGCAAATGTATTATTAGAATAAGCAATTATATCTGAGAAATCTGTGGAGTTCACATCAGCCTAAAGCCCTTCCAGTGACTCCCAAGCTGTCAGCCCAGGCTTGCTGTAACTACTTGGTTTATTGAAAAAAGTGACCCTTGCTATGGATTTCTTTGCCACACTGTATTTTCTTTCTTTATCACAAAAAAAGGATTGATCAGCTTTATTTGAATGCCACATTTCAGATACAGTGGAGCCTCAGATTACGAGCATAATCCGTTCCAGGAGAATGCTTGTAACCCAAAGCACTTGTATATCAAAGCAAGTTTCCCCATAGGAAACAATGGAAATTCAGATGATTTGTTCCCCAATGACTGCTTGTCTATGCAGTACTGTATGTGGCCAGAGGTGCAATGGCGCTGGTGTATGCAGTACTGTATGTGGCCAGAGGTGCGGGGGAATAAACCAAAAGACAATGTCCCCGTGAGATCACAGAGGACCTAGAGGTTAGTTGCTGAGGAACGGGCCTTGTAGACCAATATATAGTAAAGTAGAAAACTCTTCTTTAATAATAAATCACATTAAAATACAAATTTATCATGCAAAGTATAAGTAGGGGCACTCGTGAGTCTCAGAGACGCTCGGAAACACTCGTTTGACACTTGTTGACACTATTCTCCAAATGTTCTGAGCATCTCCGAGCCCCACCAGCGCCCCCCGCACCTCTGGCCATATACAGTATTGCATACACAGAGGCTTGAATCCTGCTCGTCTTATGAGGCAGCACTCACAAACCGAGTCAGGATTTTTTTAAAAAACAGCTCATATTGTGGAATGCTCGTAAACTGCGTTGCTCGCAGTCTGAGGTTCCACCGTATATATTAAACTAGACTTGTTAAGGAAAATCATTCTGAGTGGAGACAATTGTTACATTTTCTTGTATTAGCACCTTAAATGTGATAGTAATAAATACACTCCAGAACTATTGACACTTTCGGGTGCTCTGAGTATTTCCGATCATCGCGAATGTTCCGAGCATCTCCGAGCCTCACCAGCGCCCCCGCACCTCTGGCCACATATGGTATTGCATACACAGAAGCTTGAATCCTGCTCGTCTTAGGAGGCAGCGCTCGCAAGCCGAGTCAGGATTTTTTTAAAAAAACAGCTCGTATTGTGGAATGCTCGCAAACCGCGTTACTCGCAATCTGAGGTGCCACTGTATATATTAAACTAGACTAGTTAAGGAAAACCATTCTAAGTGGAGACAATTGTTACATTTGCTGGTATTAGCACCTTAAATGTGATAGTAATAAATACATCAGACAAAACGGGATGTCAAATCGTCTATTTGCTTTTTATTATAGGTATTTATATATTGCTTTACACAGAGCTTTGCATATTATATGTTCACATCAGTCCTTGTTCAAACTGAAAAAAATGTAGACCCTTTTTCAGTTTGAAATCTTTAAATGGTGGCAGGATAGTCTGAGATCTGTTACCAACATGAATGTAGACACAACACAGAAAGTCCTAGTTATGTGACAGGTGAGCTGTGGCTTTTAGTCACCGTGTCACTGCCTGCACAGAATAGTGACAGCTGTATCATGTTTTTTAACAAAAAAGATGTAATATAAATTAATACGCTTGAACATGCTTGACCTAAAATTATGTATTTGATGGTTTGTTAATTAATTCATTCATTCATTTATATATTTATTTATTTGTTCATTTGCAACTCACAAGCATTGTATGAGCTTGGTCTGCACTCTCTTAAGATTTACAACCAATACAATTAAAAAAAAAAGGTAATATGAATAGTGAAAGCAAAACTCCAGTTACATTTTTTTTTTTCAGTTTTGAATAAAGTGGCATAGAGTTAAAACTTCTATTTATTGATTTCTGTGAATTCATTGGGACAATTCTATTGCTGACTGTGTCTTCCTTGTATCAGTGACTAGAGTTGAGCGAACACCTGGAAGTTCGGGTTCTGCTGGTCCGTCCGAACTTCGGGACAAAGTCCGGGTCCGGGTCCGGGTCCGGACGGAACCCGAACGATCGCACGCCTGGGCCTGGGCCTGAAACAGGGCTTCAAGCCTGCCTGGTCGTCTTGGGCTTGAAGGTCCACAAGCGAGTTGAGATCAGTGACTATGTTCCTTCTGTGTCAGTCGTTATCTTAACAGGGTTACTTAAGTGTCTTTAGTTATTTATCTTCAAAATTGAGATACGGTGAAATAAGTTTTGACTTTTTTTTTTTACATTGACCTCAAAACGAAAGTGATAAGTATAATGGAAAAAAAAAATTAACATAACCAACATTTAGAATTCTCTCACGTCTGGTTCGAGTATGTTACGAACACTCAACGTTTACTTGTTTATTTATTTATATATT
>BLSH010007866.1:522990-534801 GCA_018402905.1 Glandirana rugosa
CGGTATGTGAAATCTCTAATTTCTGCTATCTGTCCTCAGAGCAACAGCACAGACAGCAGTAGTAAAGTAATCTATCTCAGGATGCAGGATCAGGTCTTAAAATGGCTAAAATCTGTCCCTCACGCCGTCAGCTACCTTTCCCTATACTAACCCAAGGAGCATGTGACTGCAGCACTGTGACTCCAGCTTATAAAGAGGCTGGGTCACATGATGCACCGGCCAATCACAGCCATGCCATTAGTAGGCATGGCTGTGATGGCTTCTAAGGGCAAACCAGTGAAACGCTTGTTGATTGGCTGCCCTGCAGCTTCTCAACACGTGGAGTAAAATAGCAGAACCCCGGACCGAACCCGAACGATTTTTGAAATGTCCGGGTCCGTGCCACGGACACCCTAAAGTTCGGTACGGACCCGAACGTTACAGTCCGGGTTCGCTCAACACTATCAGTGACCACTCAGTTTCCCTCATTCATTGTCCTGGTGTCACAAAGTCTACCCTAGGGAGGCACAAAGCACATTTCAATTGGAAGATGAAAATGGGATTTCTGTATTGCTTGATATTTTCATTATTCTGCAACATTGCAATTGGTTAGTATAACTTTTACCCCACATATAAAACAATGTAAAATACCAAAGTATGGTGAAGTGGTAGAAAAAAACAAAGGAGACGATGACAGTGGCAGGCAAACCATTGCATCGCTGAAAAGTAAGTATTTCTGGGAGTTTAGATCTGCATAAAGGTACACAGGAGATGTAGTAAGATGTTCAGATATGGGTTAGAGACAAACATGAGTGGCAGCTTTCTTTGCTCATTGTCATAGTCAATGAGGATACAGATGTAGGTTCACTCAAAAGATTAAGTGAGGTATTTAATTCAGCTCTTTCATAGAGAACAAGTGTGTGTTTCCGAAGCAGTAAAGCATTGGATTTGTTCCTCTAGAAAGCTGGATGCCCCAGCAACCCAAATATAGACTGACCACATCTAAAATAATTGGACAACCCATCCAATTTCCCTTTATTTTGGGTTGGAGACAATTCTGTTAGAATTAGAGGTATAGAAAGGCACATGACTGGAGTCAGTGTCATGATGAGAGTGAGTAAGGACTCACTGTTTATCCTGGGTCTTCATGTTAATACATGTGTCATCGTTGCCATCATGTGTTAATATAAGGTACTGCACCCCGACTCTACATATTTATTGTATATTTTAGGCATAGTTAAATGAATCTACATGAAAACATTTCTTGCAGAAAAAAAGCTATGCACACTGCAAATGTTCTATGACATAGGGTATAAATAACGTTAGGCTTTATTATGGAATAGGAGAGAAAAATGACGCATTGACAACAGCATTTTTAGAACAATTGCTCTTTATCAGTCCTGGTGTCATCGCCCTTAAAGTTAAGGGGCACCTTCAGGCATTACTGATATTATACAGTGATTTGTGGCAACATATATATGGTCCATAGGGGCATGGTTAAATAGTACTCGAGCTGCTTACCCTACATACTGTAGGCACTGTACTTACAAGCAACAGGTGGTAATCCCCACACAATATGTTTTAGGAACTCTGCCACAAGTAAACATTTTTTCTATAGACATTAATCATATCATACACTGCCCTAATCTATGACTAAAACCAAGACTACACACAATCAGAAAATCGTACGGAAAATACCGCTTTTGAAGCGTTCGTTCTAATATTTTCCATCCAGACAAAATTGGACATGCAAGAACATTTGTCTTGCACTGTGCCCGATCTTACGATTTTCGTTTAACAAGTACAGCTGTCGTTCAAAAATGCAATACAAATACACTACAACACATAACATCACTTCTGATTTTTTATTGTGTCGTACAAGAATTTTCATGACTAAAGTTAACTCTTCTGATTCAATCTGAAATTAGCATGCAAAAAAAAAAAAATGAAGTTCAATCGCCCGATAATCTCATTGCTTGTACCGGTCATTAATGTAGTTCATTGCTACTTTGTAGTATTATATTTTAGAAATACATTTCTACACTAGTAATTAATCTTCCCCTGTTAGTATATGTGTTATAATGTTTCGTTGTGGCAGACCAAAGCAGTAGTGGTTAAATACTATATATGGCTGCACCAACAAAAGTACAGTATAAACACACAACAGATAAATACATTTATATTGGACATTTGAAAAAGATTGCACGTTTGGCCATTGAATGTACAGTCAGATCCATAAATATTGGGACATTGACACAATTCTAATGTTCTTGGCTCTATACACCACCACAATGGATTTGAAATGAAACAAACAAGATGTGCTTTAACTGCAGACTTTCAGCTTTAATGTGAGGGTATTTACATCCAAATCAGGTGAACAGTGTAGGAATTACAACAGTTTGTATATGTGCCTCCCACTTTTTAAGGGGCCAAAAGTAATGGGACAATTGGCTGCTCAGCTGTTCCATGGCCAGGTGTGTGTTATTCCCTCATTATACCATTTACAAGGAGTAGATAAAAGGTCCAGAGTTCATTTCAAGTGTGCTATTTGCATTTGGAATGTTGCTGTCAACTCTCAATATCAGATCCAAAGAGCTGTCACTATCAGTGAAGCAAGCCATCATTAGGCTGAAAAAAACAAAACAAACCCATCAGAGAGATAGCAAAAACATTAGGTGTGGCCAAATCAACTGTTCGGAACATCTTTAAAAAGAAAGAACGCACCGGTGAGCTCAACAACGACAAAAGACCCGGAAGACCATGGAAAACAACTGTGGTGGATGACCGAATAATTCTTTCCCTGGTGAAGATAACACCCTTTACAACAGTTGGCCAGATCAAGAACACTCTCCAGGAGGTAGGTGTATGTGTGTCAATGTCAACAATCAAGAGAAGACTTCACCAGAGTAAATACAGAGGGTTCACCACAAGATGTAAAGCATTGGTGAGCCTCAAAAACAGGAAGGCCAGATTAGAGTTTGCCAAACAACATCTAAAAAATCCTTCACATTCTGGAACAACATCCTATGGACAGATGAGACCAAGATCAACTTGTACCAGAGTGATAGGAAGAGAAGAGTATGGCGAAGGAAAGGAACTGCTCATGATCCAAAGCATACCACCTCATCAGTGAAGCATGGTGGTGGTAGTGTCATGGTGTGGGCATGTATGGCTGCCAATGGAACTGGTTCTCTTGTATTTATTGATGATGTGACTGCTGACAAAAGCAGCAGGATGAATTCTGAAGTGTTCCAGGCAATATTATCTGCTCATATTCAGCCAAATGCTTCAGAACTCATTGGACGGCACTTCACAGTGCAGATGGACAATGACCCGAAGCATACTGCAAAACCAACCAAAGAGTTTTTTAAGGTAAAGAAGTGGAATGTTATGCAATGGCCAAGTCAATCACCTGACCTGAATCCGATTGAGCATGCATTTCACTTGCTGAAGACTTGCTGAAGACAAAACTGAAGGGAAAATGCCCCAAGAACAAGCAGGAACTGAAGACAGTTGCAGTAGAGGCCTGACAGAGCATCACCACTGTTGTAATTCCTACACCGTTCACCTGATTTGGATGTAAATACTCTCAAATTAAATCTGAAAGTCTGCAGTTAAAGCACATCTTGTTCCTTTCATTTCAAATCCATTGAGGTGGTGTATAGAGACAAAAAAATAGAATTGTGTTGATGTCCCAATATTTATGGACCTGACTGTATATCATTTCAATAGCAATAAACAACAACCCCAGCAATAGCTGGCTCTCCATTATTAAATTGTATGCTAGATAAATCAAACTACTCCACTTCCCTACAGTCATAATAGACTGCCAAAATGTAAGAATCTGGAGGACACATACTTTTTGGTTCCACGATTTTGGCACTGCTATAAGTTGATGCCATTTATATCAGTCTGATAAGGTGCTGTCCATATAGCTCAGATTACACCTCACTTACTCAGTTTGGTTATAGGCCAAGGGTCAGTGAAAAAGGGTTTCAGAACGTAAAGGATAAGTTCACCCTTGTTCACCTTTTTTTTCTAAATTGCAGCTCCCCTATGTACCAATATAGCATTCATGTACTTTTTTTGCAAAAATATCAACGTTTTCCATAACATTTAGAGACACTTACCTTACTGTCCTACATCCATGTTTCCAAACGTATCTATTGCTTCTGTCTTACTCCCTGGGCAGACTATAGGTCATGAAACAGGAAGGAGTTGCCCAGCTGACCTCATTAGCACACACCCTGCATAATCCACCCTCCTACCTACCTCCCATCTCCAGGTGCACGTTTTTTAAATGAAATGAAATCAGTGATCACCCTTCTTGTTGAACAAAGGTGAACTTAGCCTTTAAAGATTAGTTTAGGGTTACGTTTGGGGTGAAATAGTGTTAAATATGATTATATTTAGTGTTAGATTTAGGTAAGCATTAGGTGTTTGGTTTTAGGATGTTAATTTTAAAAAAATATAGCTAAAAGGCTCCTATATTACAGTCTAAAGAAATACCAATATCAATTATTATGTGATGCACAAGCCTGATAAAATAAATATAAAACGTGTGGCTTGTGGATCTTAGGTGACAATGCTGATAGCATGGAGCAGTGTAGCTTTTTTGCCATCCCGTCACAGGAAGCTGCATTAGGTAAAATTCAATGGCAGGATCAACATGTATTTTGGTTAGTTTCAGGAGGACTAAAAGAAAATAACAAGCGCATTTGCACTTAAAAAAACTTTTTCATTGGGGTGCCTTAGTTTTACATGTACAGGGTTCACTTTCAAGTTCTTGGTGTTGGGGTAAATTAAAATTTAAATTAGAAACAAGTTATTTATCTGGTGCATTGTAAGTGCTAGTGGTGGCTGATTGCTGGAGCAGGGTATGGTCAGGTTATACTTAGATTTACTCTTGTTGCTGAAAACTATGAACCCAAATATCCAGAGACAGCTTTTGCATGCCATAAGTTTTCTAACAATAGCAATGCAGTCTTGTGCAGTGTGCACACCAAAGAATGTGTGCACAGGTGTCAAACTGGCGGCCCTCCAGCTGTTGCGGAACTACAAATTACATGAGGCATTGCAAGGCTGACAATTACAAGCATGACTCCCACAGGCAGAGGCATGATGGGACTTGTAGTTTCGCAACAGCTGGTGGGCCGCCAGTTTGACACCCCTAGAGGATACAGAAACCTAGGGCTGCTTACTCAGAGTTGAAGTCTATTAAGACGAAACGCGTCGGGTACTGTGAGCCCCATACTCTCTTCATCGCGTTATGTCATGCCTGGAATTCCTTGCTGCTTTGCTACTCTTCTGAACATGTGAGTGTATCCTTTAATTTTAATAAAATATCTGGTTATGCGATATTACACTATGTGTGGATCTCTTTGCTTTTTGGATGGAGTTTCCCTGCCTTCCTGGTTATGAGGAAATGGTCTGACGTTTATATCTTATATCTGGATTGGCGATCATTGTCCATATATGAGGGGTGCGGATCTATCTCCGTTACCAGACATTCATCTGCCAAGGTTGATCCTATATGCTGTCTACTAGCCTACCCTCGGGAAGGGTGTTTAACCATTTAAGGTGGTGGATACACTTCTTCGTGGTGCAACACTTTGAAGCACCGAATATTATCAATTTTTATTGTCGATTTTTATTGTCACATTATTATCACGATTTGCACACTCCCTTTTCCCACTGGATTTCTTAGGTGGACTGTTTCAAGGACATTACTATTCCGGGGTTGCTCCCAGGTCCTAATTTTGCTATTTATATTTTTACTTAGTTCTGTAGCGCTGCACGTTTTTTACACTGCTTGCTCAGATGCAGAGTGCCCAGCGTAAATACCCCTGCTACCACTCTGCTATTAGTAGAAGAGGACTCCAACCTGTGCCACAGTAGAGATACATATATTTTTTAACCCTTGCATATAACACACAATTGTTTCATGTGGCTTTTCCCAGAATGAATGGGGATCATATTATATAGAGAGAGACCCCAATGGGATGGTACAGGGGACTCTTCAACTGTTTCTGTTTTTTTTATCCCTTCTAGGGGGCTTTTATCTGCCCAGCAACTTGTTTTTGTTTTTGTACAGTCTGGCAATGAAAGCTGAAAGGATTATTTATCACCAGCAACACGCTTTGCTGCATCACAGCTTACCCTTGAGGCCTCATGCACACAGGACGTTTTTTGACTGTTTTACAGCAGCTGTTTTCAGCTACAGACGTTTTTTCTACAGTCAATGAACCCTCCATCATGTTATCCTATGTGTTCATGCACACACAGGCTGTTATCAGCTGTTTTTAGCAGTGACATTTTTGAGCTATAAAAAAAGCCCAAGACCAGAGGGGGTTTTTTTTACGTTTTTCAGCTGTAAAAGCGCCCAAAAACATCAATCCCCAGCGTTTTTGGACGTTTTAGATCAACTAAAAAAAACAAACAAGAAAAAAAAATGCTGGCCCTTTAAAAACATGAAAAAAGCAAAAAAACTGTGGTAACATAACGCTAGCAAAAGCTGAAAACATCCCTGATAAGCTACTGACGTTTTGTGGCTGTTTTTTCAAAGTCCTGTGTGCATGAAGCACAGTGATCTGCAGATATAGAAGAGATCATTAGGATGATGGTGGAGAGAGCAAGGAGCACTGGTGGAGTAGGGTGGCTGTGCATGTCCATCTCATAGCCAGCTCCTGCTCTGCCTGTCAACCTAGCTAACTGCTGTTAAAATGCCAGCTCAGATCTTGCAGCTTTGCTTGCATAGGAGACATGATCGTCCACATGGTCCTTGAAGATGGAGGCACTATTCTTCTTCCCATTTGATCTATTTGGGAACCTGGCTACAGTTGGACTCAGGAATGGCATCAACTGCCCACTTTAGTCTCCTAGGATAATATTGCTTTTCCTGCTCCTGTGTTCTCTCCTGAAAGTTCAACTAACAACATCACAGCAAAACCCCTGTGGGTGAATCAAATGCATTACCTTTTGAAAGGTTGGGTGAACTAATTTGTTCAATAGCCAATGTGCTTTCTACTTTTCTTCTGTGTCGGGTGTTTATCCTGTTTGGTCTCAGGTAACCCTCTCTCTGCTGTGTCTCATGTTTCTGCTTAATTGGATAATTGTGTGATTAATCCAGGTTTAGTTCCTACAATGTATTTTGTTCACTCTACACGTTGTCCAATTTTTCTACTCCTTCTGTACAACCATCTTTGGTTAGTTCTGCTATTTTGAACCCTTGTTCTACAGTTTGTTTAATATTCCTTTTTTATTTCCTGGTGTAGTGGAGGATTTGTTTCTGTAAACTCTCTCTTCTGGATTATCATCTACCTTCTTTGCTTAAAAAGAAAATATAGAGGGGAGAATGATTTTTTGTCAAAATCTGATAGAAAGTCTGATGGATAACTGGCTCCAGGCCTTTTGTGTTGTTTTTGTTTTTCTTCTGTGATGGGTGAAACATTTCCAGACAAACGTTTGGGCCTTTTCCAACATCTGTGTAGCACCCTCCTAAATATGCTGCTAGGACGTGAGGTAAATTGAGTTAGTTCCTCTGTAATCATTGGAGCAGCTGATGATTTCTTTTGGCTGTTCTGCTTTCTGGGTTTCTCAGACTGCAAGTTTGATTGCTCTCCCCTTGCTTTTGGAGCCTTCTGGAACAAAGGAGGCTGAGCAAGACAAATGGGCAGCATTGAATTTATTGTGCTGTGCCAATCCTTGAGGGAGAATGCTCGGTGGCTGAGGATCATATAAATAGTCTGGAGTCTGAAGAAGCTGTGTTGGAGTCCTGGGTCCAATCCTGTTGGAGAAGTCCCCAGCCTGAGGGACTCTGTCCCCCAAGGGCAGGGGTAGGCAACCAGTAGACCTCCAGCTGTCGTGGAACTACATTTCCCATAAGGCATTGCAAGGCTGGCAGTTACAATTACTCCCAGAGGCATGATGGGACTTGTAGTTCTGCAACAGCTGGAGGGCCTCAGGTTGCTTACCCCTGCCCAAGGGTCAGTGAGGTCCCAGATGTGGTATAGCTGGGGGCCTTCTTCTAGGATTTTTTTTTTTTATCTAATTGGGGGATCCCTCACCGAGGACCTGGCCTAGAGAGCTCACCAAAGAGTGCCTGGTAGATACTGGAAGGGGGCATCTGGTGATTCTGTGGCATTGTGAATACTGACCAGAGCTCATGGTTCTTGTGACTGTGTGCTGTTTCCTTTTGATAGAAGAGCCAGTGGTAGTCCTGGCTGGGATAGCTTACCAAAAAATGACTCAGTTCTGCAATCTGTATTTGTTCCTGCATAGAGACTGTTCAGGGAGGCTTGAAAAAGTGGAATGTGCTTCTGCGAATACTCAGTGAATTTGGAGTATTCCATATCACCCTACACCCCATCCAAGTTCTTCAGCAATAACAATCCTAAAAAGGCATACCCCAGACTACTGAGTCAATAGTGAATGAACTGTTGCTGTGTGCCTGGCTGTCTCTGTACTATTTTTGAAAAAGAAACAGTTAAACTACAGATACTTCTTTGGGATTGACAATCTGTCCAAGATTTCCAAGTGCATGCGGCCGTTGCCAGTAGCAACCCAGGAGAGGATTAAGATTTGGGGTGTTCTTTGGCTTGTCCAGTGCTTCGGTGTGCAAGAGAGGACTTCTGCAGTATATATTTATTACAAAGAGGAAGCTTTGCTCAGGAAAACAGGTAATTTGTTTCAAAAGTGAAAATGATGTACCTGGCATATAGTTTTTTGTAATTTTAATTATATCCCAGCATTGCTTGGTTTAATATTACAATGAGCTGTAGTTATTTAGATTTTTAGCTTTTAATAGTGTAAATCATGTAAATGTACATGTAAATGTAAATCAATATTTGTATATTTTGTCTTTATATCACTGCCAAAAATAAAGCTTTTAAACAGCATACCATAAATAGGAATGAAAACAGAGCTGCAACCAGTAAGTATAGTGCTTATAATATTGGTAATTGTCGCAAAAGGAATAAGAAATCTTAGGAAGGAAGAAGCAGTGACATATTTTACAGAATGAGCTGTTAATCCTAATTCCAGAGCTTGATGTATCTATGAGGGTATTCCAGAAATTTTAAGCGGTTGTCAACCCTTGAGAACCACTTTAACCTACAGGTATGCCCAGGGCTGCTGATAAGGCAGTACAGCCAGCCCTCCTGTACTGGGCCCAGGCCTCAGCAGTTCAAAAGAGGAGCCCAGGCACCTGCCAAGCAGGAGGGCCGACTGTACTGTTTTATTGCTGACACATGTGACTCTTGCGCAGTGCTGCTGGCTTCTACTTTTTTTTTCTTCCTCCAGGTGCACTGCATGGGCATCAGTTCTAGTATCTGTGCCTTCTTCCCCCTGCTGTCTGGGACCCCTGTGTGCCCCTTTCCCCTGCAGTGCTACCATTTTCCTCTCCGCTCCTGCCAGCAGCTGAGGCCACACAGGTGGGTGAGCGGGGGTGAGCGATCCGTGTGGGTGCATATATTGCCTTTGTGCCACTATTCACTTGAATGGTTCTAGTTCAACGGCAGTATAATTTCTGCCATGGCTGCAAAGCATAGCATCACAGGCGTTGCATTTTAGCAAAAATATCATTTGATATTTTCAGAGGTGGGGGGCCCTGTCAGGTAGGCTTTATGTATTTCTATCAGCAGCCCTGAGTAAGCCTATAATAAGGCTTACCTGTAGGTTTCCTGCATATCTCCTAAACCTGCATGGAGATATACAATGTACTGTGATGTGCCCACGACACCGGGCACATGCGCAGTGAAGAAACGGCCTTCGTGCCGTTTCTTCACTGAGACCGTGCCGAGATTGGTGGCTCCCGAGCGCATGCGTCACAGAGCCGAAGTCCGCAGCCCCAGAAGGAAGAGGGGCAGAAGATGGATGCTTCCTAGAGCGGAGACATCGCAGGACATCGCGGGCTTCCAATTCAGGTAAGTGCCACATAATGGGCTAATATGCGATGCATACTAGCCCATTATGCTTTTACATTGCAGGATAATAAAGAGGAAGTAAAACCCATCAGGGTTTACTTCCTCTTTAAGTCATCAACAATCTAGGTAAAGGCAAAATGTAGGCAACCATTTTAGAAAAAGTCTTCTAAACATAATTTAGGCAAAAAGCTAATTTATTTTCATTTAACTGATTATCAGATATACAATTAAATGGCTTGATATGCAGCCGTAGGTCATGCACTGGTGTGAGTTATTTTAATGCTTCTTTTTAGAATATTATTGAATGTAGACATTCTGGGATTGCATACTGTATAACCAGAAAGGCTGAGATTCAGAACAGGAATATAGAGAAGGATCAGTGTAACAGACAATAAGTAGAGGCACACATTGCTGAGCTACACAACAGGTAACAGGTAAGCTGTGGGCTTCATCCACTGTGTCACTCACAGCACAAAAGTATGTTCCTGAATCAGATGGCTCCATGTGAACTTTCTTCCTATTATATGATGATTTGATCAAGTCATGAAAATCCCTTGCGTTCTTTCTGGCTCAGGAAATATAAGAGCAGATGGCAGAACCTTTCCACGAACACTGGACATATGATCACATACAGTATATGGACTGCTAGAAACTTTGTATGCACACTCCAAAAATACAGAACCTCCATGGAAGACAACTTGGGCTGCTGATGTCTCATAAATTGACTTTACATTATTTGATCCTGAAAATATAAAAAGTGATTAAAGCAGTTGCCTACAAAAAAAAAAAAAAAAACCTGCAAGGGAAAGGCATAATGAGCTAGTATGCACCACAGGGCTGCCTGGTCCCTGCAGAGGGAGCTTCCATCTTCCCTGGGGAGACTCTTCCTGCCACTCACAGCATCACTCCCGCGCATGTGCGCAAGAGCCTATCTTTCCGGCAAGGTCCGGCAATGAGTGGAATATCTCCTAAACCACACAGGTTTAGGAGATATTCATTTTACCTACAGGTAGGCCTTATTATAGGCTTACCTGTAGGTAAAAATGCATTTTGGGGGTAGACAACCACTTTAATGCTTTAAGTGTAACATGTATATTTTTTTTTTACCTGCCATGCATCTATTATAGATATGGGCTGATAGTCATTCAATGCATATTTTAGTTTTAAAGCAGTGTAGCATACTTACTAGGAAATAACACAAAATAAAGATTACAGAAATTGAATTATTAATTTATGTATGTAATGACTTGGAAACAGTACACGAGGCAAAGGAAATCCCAACTTCCACACTCCTAGAAAGCCCAGGTGTCACACAGATGAAAGGTGGCTTCAGCCCCGGCTCCATCCAAGCTATGCCCCTGACAGGTTTCGCCCTGCCCACAGGGCTTAGTCATGAAGGTGACCTCCAAAGGTGAAACAAGTTGAGGGAATAGCCTGGATGGAGGTGGACTGAAGCTGCATTTCATCTGTTTGACACTTGGGCTTTCTAGGAGTGCGGAAGTTTGGATTTTTGTTTACATTGTGTGTGTGTATACAGCCGGGACAGGTTCTACTCACGCTGACACCCTCCTTAGTGTGAGTCCCTGGAGCTTAGGGTGGGGACCTGGAGCGGCAGTATTCTATGAACTTGCAAACAGTACATCTGAATATATGACTGCTGAATAGCTGAGATGTACTGCCTAATTTCACTTGATCTGTCTGTTTTCCTGTATAGTAAACTGCATTGAGATGACATTACATTTATGACACATTTACATGGCTTACTTTTTCAGAATGCATTTGTTGATTTCAGATTAGGTTACTACTAGTGTTGAGCGAACCCGGACTGTAACGTTCGGGTCCGTACCGAACTTTCGGGTGTCCGTGGCATGGACCCGGACCCGGACATTTCAAAAATCGTTCGGGTTCG
>BLSH010007874.1:3529-15726 GCA_018402905.1 Glandirana rugosa
TGGACGATAGGTAAGGACATAGACTAGAGGACGACGGTTGAGCTAGGCGGAACTGGTACAGACTTGGGACGAACGTGGTCGGGGACCGAACGGAGACTTGATACAGAGACGGACAAGGGAAACGATGGACGGAGTGACAATCACTGAAACCTGAGTCTGATGAGAGGACAGAATACAAAACGAAGACTGGACGGACGGATGATGGTTAGGCTGAACGGACTGAGACGAGACGTGGGACTCGGACGCGGGTAGTAGATACGAGTTTGATGGAAGACGACTAGTCGTTAGTACCTATGTGTGTCAGTTGGGAGGTGTAGACAGGCTTGACAACACGGTGAGGTACAAGAACACGGAGGATAATGGAATGGCCCCCAAGACTCGACGTCCACATTCTCTGCGGATGTAGAAGTGTAGTATGTATCTTGTGGGGAAACCTGATGTGAAGATGTAGGCGTCTCTTACACCTGCAGCTCAGAACCCCCGGTAAGGTAATAGGAGGCACAAGAACATGGAGTGGCACAACAGTTCGGACAGATGTGGAGGGTTGACTGTGTGTATCCATGATTGCTGATCAGCAGAAGGTAGTTTGAGCATAGATGATGGGCGCAGGCTCAGGGTGCAGAGCAGAGTCAGGCAAGTCGGATTGGTAGTAGGCAGGCAGGTCAGAAGCAAAACATAAGACAGGAGAGTAGTCTGAGTCCAAAGTCACTAACAGTGAGGCAGGTAGCAAAGGGAACAGGCAGAGACATAGTTCAGAGGCAAGCCAGGGGCTGGTGCAAGCAGGGTTCAGACATGGTCAAGGCGGATCGAGTTGGCAGCAGGAGATCAGATACAGGAATGGATAGCAGGTATGTAGGTAAAACTTTAGACCATAAGGCAATGACCCAGAGCATGAGTGCTGCTTAAATAGCCCACCTGATGCTTGTCTTAGTGGTGGGTGTGCTTGCCAACGTGCATGCTAGCACGCATGCATGTGTGCACAAACATGGCTCACAGTAATTCTGTGCTTGCACACAAATATGCAACTGGGCACAATACACCTTTCCTTACAATAGACAGCAATAGTCTAGTTGACAAAACAGTGAAAAAAAATACACATGCATTAACCACTCGACAACCGGGCGAAATCCAGCATTCCTCTCCTACATGTAAAAATTATCATTTTTTTGTGAGAAAATTACTCAGAACCCCCAAACATTATATATATATATATATATATATTTTTTTTTTTTTGTCTTTTTAAGCAGAGAACCTGGGGAATAAAATGGCGGTCATTGCAACTTTTTTTGTCAAACGGTATTTGCGCAGCAATTTTTCAAACGCAATTTTTTTGGAAAAAAACTGTTTCATGAATTAGAAAAAAAAAAACAGTAAAGTTAGCCCAATTTTTTGTATAATGTGAAAGGTAATGTTACGCTGAGTAAATAGTTACCCAATATGTCACGCTTTAAAATTGCGCACATTCGTGAAATGGCGCCAAACTTTGTCACTTAAAAATCTCCATAGGCGACGCTTTAAAAATGTTTACAGGTTACCTGTTTAGAGTTCAAGAGGAAGTTCTGGGCTAGACTTGTTGCTCTCACTCTAACGCACGTGGTGATACCTCACATGTGTAATTTGAAAGCCGTTTACATATGCCGGCATGACTTACGTATGCGTTGGCTTCTGTACGCGAGCTCGCGGGGGTGGGGATGCTTTAAAAAATGTTTTCGTTATTACTTATTCTACCTTTATTTTTTTATTTTGACACTGTCTCTTTTTTTTTATCACTTTTATTCCTATTACAAGGAATGTAAGCATCCCTTGTAATGGGAATAGTTTGTGACAGGTACTCTTCATGGAGAGATGCAGGGTAAATAAGACCCCACATCTCTCCTCCAGGCTGGAAAGGCTGAGATCAGAAAAAAAAAGAACGATCGCAGCCTTTCCAGCCGAGTTCACGGGCTTTGTTAACATCCGGTGACCCGGACGTGACGTCACACGTTGCGCCTTGACCTCCCAGGCGCATAGAGATGACCGGTGACCTTCTAGTCACCAGTCATCTCTATTCTCAACTTCCACTGGTGATGGATTCATTCTCCGGGCTGCGGATGGCATGAGCGGACCCGGAGAAGCACCGGAGGGCGACGGGAGGGGGGACGTCCCCTCCTATTGCCGGTAAGAACGATCAAGTGACTGAACTGCCACTATGATCATTCTTATGATACAGATAATTGCTGGCCGGAAAGAATGATATCTTAATGATGCATGTAGGTGTGTAAGCACTTTTACTAGCCCACAGTTTAGTGCAGAGAGATCAGACGGCCTTTAAGAAAAAAAAAACACTTTCAGAGAAACAATAGCCACAAATATTCTGGATTAAAAGAGCAAAAACAATGGAAAAAATGGGAAACAAAGAGCATGTTTTAGCTTGCATCAAGCGCTTATCGGTTTTACAACTGAAAAGTACCTGCATAAACATTGTGGTGTCAAGGTGTGACAAGAGCAGAATAATATAATATAAACATTGAGACGCTATGCCAGAATGACCCTGCGTGAATTTTTTCCCCCAGGGGTCGCGTGGCTGGCAGCTGGGAAGATGGACGTTTGAGGAAGCATATAGCTCTCTACAGTGGCTACCAGCAATGTGGGTGACAGCACCATACCTTGCCTTTCACCCCGAGAATCCTTAGCACCCTGGGAACACCATAGGGGAATGCAAACAGTGGCTGGACCTAGGAAGCTGACCAATTTCTTCAGATCAGCTGGTGCCTCATCTTACCAAGATGGCACCAGCTGCAGCAGGTCTCCAGTGTCCTCACTGAGCAGCTCTCCCCGTGGTTCTCAACCAAAGGCACAGCAGCCATTGTCATCTCCATGGGGCAGCAATCACTCCCCACAGAGGGGCACCCCACTCAACAGCCCTGTGAAGTTCAGCTCCAGGATGTCACCATTCCATTAATATCCAGGTGAGTATATTAAAGGGGACAGATCCAGTGACTCCACCGGGAAATTCATAGAGTGTGATTAGTGATTACCCCACTGCTGGCCCCCCTATCTCAGACACGACCCTAAAGGACATGCTAGTGTCATTAAAGGGGCTCCCTGCCCCAAGATATGATGGCAATGGTGATTCATGAATTACAGCTGGTGTAGATGCAGTGGGGATAACCACGTAGAGAACAAAATGGGTGAATTTGAACTGGTAGATGTCCATATCAAGGCAAATGATGAAGTTAAAGCATTAAAATTGCGTACGTACAACAGCTGATATCTGCATTACTGCCAGATGTGCCTGACCTTGAAATAACAGTGGACCATGCCCATAGGCTCCCTAAACCACCTCACTTGCCCGATAATGTACCTCATGACTTTATTGCTTGGATCCACTTCTACCATGGTAAAGATGCATTCATGCAATTTGCCAGAAAGAAGTCCACATTGCCGGAACCATACCAAGGGATTACCCTATCTACAGATTTATCATGGCATACCTCAATGCACTGTTTAATTGGGCGACTATGTGGCAAATGAGGTTTAATGTACATAAATGTAAAGTTATGCACTTGGGGGCAAAGAATATGCATGCATCATACATACTAGGGGGAGTACAATTGGGGGAATCCATAGTGGAGAAGAATCTGGGTGTTCTGGTAGATCCTAAGCTTAATAATGGCATGCAATGCCAAGCTGCAGTTTCCAAAGCGAGCAAAATCCTTTCTTGTATTAAGAGAGAGAGAGACATAATTTTGCCCCTGTACAAATCATTCGTAAGACCTCATCTGGAATATGCAGTTCTGTTTTGGGCACCAATTCTCAAAAAGGATATCGGGGAACTGGAGAAAGTGCAGAGAAGGGCAACTAAACTGATAAGAGGCATGGAGGAGCTCAGCTTTGAGGAAGGATTAGAGGAACGGAATTTATTCTCTCTAGAGAAGAGGAGATTAAGGGGGGATATGATCAACATGTATTATGCTTTTTGATGACTCTGCTGGTGTGCTTTCCGTGGGCCATCCACATAGCCCTGCCCCAGGAGTGGAAGACATTGAGGGCACCGATGCCCAACCACTTCTGTTTCAGGATGAGGACATGGAAACACCACCGCAGCACGTCTTTGATGATGACAAAACACAGGCGCCAACTTCTCCGGCTTTCCACAGTGTGCAGACTGACAAGGAGGGCAGTGGTGAAGGGTGGGTGGAAGATGATGTGGAGGATGATGAGGTCCTAGACCCCACATGGAATGAAGGTCATGCGAGTGACTTGTGCAGTTTGGAGGAAGAGGTGGTGGTCGCACAGAGGCACCAGCACAGCAAAAGGGGAAGCAGGTTGCAAAAGCGGAGTGACTGTCCCCTAGACAGTACGCCTGCTACTTCCCACCACACACAGGGACCTAGCACACCAAAGGCAGCTCAAAGGAGTTCCCCCGCGTGGCAGTTCTTCAGACATTGTGCTGACGACAAGACATGAGTGGTTTGCACGCTGTGCAATCAGAGCCTGAAGAGAGGCATAAATGTTCTAAACCTGAGCACAACCTGCATGACCAGGCATCTACATGCAAAGCACAAGCTGTAGTTGAATAAGCACCTCAAAATCCAAGAAAGGTCTCGGTCTCCTCCTGCTTCCTCTTCCGCTGCTGCCTTGGCCTCTTCCTCCACCTCTACAGTGCCAGTGTCACCTGCCATCCAGCAAACAGACGACGTGACAGCCACGCCACCATGTCCGCCACTGTCCTCAAGCATTTCCACATGGTCCCATGGAAGCTTACAGCTCTCCATCTCCCAAACACTGGAGAGAAAGAGGAAGTACCCCCCTACCCATCCGCGATCCCTGACCCTGAATGCCAGCATTTAAAAATTCCTGGCCTTTGAAATGCTTTCATTCCATCTGGTGGACACGGACAGTTTTAAAAACCTGATGGCGGTGTCTGTCCCACAGTGCGTGGTTCCCAGCCACCACTACTTTTCCAGGCGAGCCATCCCTTCCCTGCACAAACAAGTCGGGGACAAGATCAAGTGTGCACTGCGCAAAGCCATCTGTGGCAAGGTCCACATAACCACTGATATGTGGACCAGTAATCACAGGCAGGGACGCTATATCTCGCTAACTGCACACTAAGCAAAAGTAGTGGCGGGTGGGCCTGAGGCGGTTAGCCGTTTGGCGCATGTCCTTCCGCCACCAAGGATAGCAGGGAATTTCTCTTTGCCTCCTGTTGCCTCCTGCTCCTACTCCGCTTCCTCCTCCTCTACCACCTCCTCATCCGGTCAGCGTAACACCTTCACCACCAACTTCAGCACATCCAGGGGGAAACGACAGCAGGCTGTTTTAAAACTGATATGTTTGGGGGACAAACCCCACACTGCGCTGCAGCTTTGGATGGACATTGAACAACAGACCGATGAGTGGTTGTTGCCACTGAGCCTCAAGCCCGGCCTGGTGGTGTGCGATAATGGGCGAAATCTCGTAGCAGCTCTGGGCCTAGCCGGTTTGATGCACATTCCTTGCCTGGCGCATGTGCTGAATTTGGTGGTGCAGAAATTTCAAAAAACTACCTGGATATGTCAGAGCTGCTGCATAAAGTGCGGGCCGTCTGTGCACGCTTTTGGCATTCTCACCCTGCTGCTGCTCACCTGTCTACGCTGCAGCGGAACTTCGGCCTTACCGCTCACTGCCTCCTATGCAACGTGCCCACAAGGTGGAACTCCACCTTGCACGTGCTGGAGAGACTGTGCGAGAAGCAGCAGGCAACAGTGGAATTTCAGCTGCAGCACGCACGGGCCAGTCGCTCTGCGGAACAGCACTACTTCACCACCAACGAGTGGGCCTCCATGCGAGACCTGTGTACCATATTGCGGTGTTTCGAGTACCAACATGGCCAGTGCTGATGATGCTGTTCTCAGTGTTACTATCCCACTTCTATGTCTCCTTGAAAAAACACTTTGGGCGATAATGGAAGAGGATGTTGCACAGGAGGAGGAGGAAGAGGGGTCATTTCCACGGTTATCAGGCCAGTCATTCACAAGTGGCTCAGAGGGTGGGTTCCTGCACCAGCATAGGCCAGGTAAAACATTTTCAAGCCAGGGCACAGTTCTGGAGGATGAGGAGGACGAGGATGATGAGGAGGAGGAGGAACCGTGTTCACAGCAGGGTGGCACCCAACGCAGCTCGTGGACATCACTGGAGCATGGCTGGGGGGATACAGAGGACACAGATGATACACCTCCCACAGAGGACAGCTTGTCTTTGCTTTTGGGCAGTCTGGCACACATGAGCGACCACATGCTTCAGTGCCTGCTCAACGACAGCCGAGTTGCCCACATTTTAACTTGTGCTGATTACTGGGTGGCCACCCTGCTGGATCCCCGTTACAAGGACAATGTTATTTGTCTTAATTCCCTCACTGGAGCGTGATCAGAAAAAGCGAGACTACAAGCGCACGCTGGTAGACGCGCTGCTGAGGGCATTCCCAAATGACACCGGGGGCTCAGTGGAAGCACAAGACAGAGGCAGAGGAGGAGGAGGAGGAGGAAGAGGTCGCCAACGGAGCTGTGGCACTGCCAGCACCTCAGAAGGCAGGGTTAGCATGGCCGAAATGTGGAAAAGCTTTGTCAGCAGCACGTCACAACAAACAGCACCACCAGCTGATAGGCAACATCTTAGCAGGAGGCAGCATTTCAGCAACATGGTGGAACAGTATGTGTGCACACTCCTACACGTACTGCCCATTCAACTTCTGGGTCTCCAATTTGGGCACATGGCCTGAGCTTGCCCTTTATGCCTTGGAGGTGCTGGCCTGCCCTGCAGCCAGTGTATTGTCTGAAAGTGTGTTTAGCACGGCAGGGGGGCGTTATCACAGACAAGCGCAGCTGCCTGTCCACAGCCAACGTGGACAAGTTAACGTTTATTAAAATGAACTAGGCATGGATCCCACAAGACTTGTCTGTACCTTGTGCAGAATAGCCATTTAGACCGGCCTCACACAGCCATTGGTATACTTTTTTTTTAAATATGTTTCAATATTTTGGGGGCTACCCCAATTAGAAAAAAAACAAACAAAAAACAGTGTTGGCTACCTCCTCCTCCTCCACCGCCACTTCCACCTACACCACCATGGTCACCGCCTCCTCAACCTCTAGGCTTCTACTCCACATCCACCACCTCCTCCATTTTTTTTTTTTTTATGTGATTTTAAGTTATTTCCCTATCCACATTTGTTTGCAGCGCACTTGTCCTACTCTTACCCCCCATTTTGCTTCATTTTGCAGCCCTCTAGCCCTTTCCAGGACTTTTTTACAGCCATTTTTGTGCCCAAAAGTTTGGGTCACCATTGACTTCAATGGGGTTCAGGGTCCGGTGTCAAGTTCGGGTCCAGTTTGGTCCCGAACTTGAACTTTTTCGTGAAGTTCGGCCGAACTCAAAGAACCCGAACATCCAGGTATCCGCTCAACTCTACTCCTTACAAAACATCTCCAGTTCAGTTAGCTTTGATGGTTGCCGAGCATGGACAGCCCACTTCAAATAACCCCACAGATGTTCAATGATATTCAGGTCTGGGGACTGGGATGGCCATTCCACAACATTGTACTTGTTCCTCTGCATAAATGCCCTAGTAGATTTTGAGTAGTGTTTTGGGTCGTTGTCTTGTTGAAATATCCAGCCCCGGCGTAACTTCAACTTTGTGACTGATTCCTCAACATTATTCTCAAGAATCTGCTGATATTGAGTGGAATCAATGCACCCCTCAGCTATAACCAGATTCCCAGTACCGGCACTGGCCACACAGCCCCACAGCATGATGGAACCTCCACCAAATTTTACTGTGGGTAGCAAGCGTTTTGTCTTGGAACGCTGTGTTCTTTTGCCGCCATGCATAACGCCCCTTGTTATGACCAAATAACTCAATGTTTGTCCAAATATAATACATGACAGTCATGGAAATTGTCAGGGGTTCCTAAACTTTTGCATACAACTGTACCATCAAATGACAGATTTCTTGAAGAGGATGAACCCACAAGTGAGACCGTTAAGTTCACTTACCATTTTTAAATCAATGTGTGTATATGGTTTAAACTCTAAGGGCGCTCTATCACAAATGTATGGATTTGTTTTGAGTGCACAATGTAACTCTATCCCCTATTATGTAAGAGAATGGGAGGGCGAGTTGGGCCAGGCACTGACTACTATACAAATTTAAAAAATGTACTAAATTCGCACACTCGACCTCAATAAGTTCAATAAATACAAGAGATGTCATATAAATTTATTGGTATCGAACTCCGGTTAAATTGGCTAGGATGTTCCCATGGGCGTGATAGATGCTGGAGAGGTTGTGGACAAAAGGGCACATATTTACATATATGGTGGTTTTGTCCCATTGTTAGATCATTTTGGGAGGTGATTTTTCCGTGGGTTAAGAGACTTACACTCAGACCCATGGAGTTCTCGCCCTTATGTTTTCTTTTTCATGGGACGCCTTCTTCAATTAAATCTTATAAAAAAGCATAACCCAGCATTTATTAAATGCAGCAAAGCTCTTGATACTGAAGTTCTGGAAACAAACCATCAGCCCTACCTTAATGGATTGAAAGGGGGAGGTTGAAAAAATAAAGGAAGTAGAAAGATGGGTCCATATGGTAAGGGACCAACAAGAAGATTTTAAGAATGTCTGGGCAGGATGGGAACATTACTCTTCCGAGATTATCATAGAATAAGATGGGTTAATTGTTGGAACATCAATTGAGTTGAGCGAACACCTATATGTTCGGGTTCCGTTGGTTCGGCCGGAAAAGTTCGGCTTTACCCCGAACTCCATTGAAGTCAATGAGGACCCGAACTTTTCGGCACAAAAATGACTGTAAAAAAGTCCTGGAAAGTGCTAGAGGGCTGCAAAAGGAAGTAAAATAATTTTAGAACAATAATCTGTCCCTTACAGCAACAGCAGGAACCTGACCCTATAGGACAGTGGTTCTCAACTCCGGTCCTCGGGACCCACTAACAGGCCAGGTTTGCAGGATAACTGAAATGCATCACAGGTGATATCATTTGCTGCTCAGTGATTGCAGTATCCTGGTCTGCATCTCCCCAAGGTAATACTTAAAATCTGGCCTGTCGGTGAGTCCCGAGGACAGTTATTTATAAGGAAGAAATAAGAGAAAGAGGATGTGATGAACAGGGGGGGGGGCATGGGGGTTGGGATGGGAGGGGGGTGAGAAATAAAATAGAGGTGTCTCTAGTTATGGAATAAGTAAAGTATATGATGGTAATGAAATATGAATTTTAAATGGCAAAAATGCTATGTTTGTTTAAATTGTCCATGTAAAATGAAAATCTTAATAAAAATGTATCCAATAAAAAAAAAAATTGAAACGCATAACCCCCCTGGCGGTATTCCCGAGGGTGACTCGGGGTGAATATTCTGTACCAAGAGCGGTAACCCTGAGCCACACTCGGGATCGCATCGCTGGATCCAGGCAGCATTACTCACCTTGTCCCCTGGATCCAGCGATGCCCCCCCGCTGTTTCATGCGGGCTGTGTCTTCCGTCCGATGCCTCTGTGTGCCGGGCTCCGTTCCCTGCGAGCGTCGCGTTGCATGGGGGCGGAGACCGGCGGCAAAGTCAAAAAGTGAAACACATGGTAAACATACAGTACACTGTAATCTGTAAGATTACATTACTGTATGAAATCATTTCACATCCCATTTGTCCCTAGTGGTTTGCCCAGTGCCCTGCATGCACTTTTATATTATATATGTCATTCTTTCTGCCTGGAGAATGTCCATGGCAACCAAAAAGTGTCCCTTTACATCAAAAGAGGTTTTTGATCAGCTAGAAAACAGTGATAGTAAATAAGAATCATTTGCAGAATTGAGTGATACTGATTTTTGGGGAAATTTACCATCAGGCATTGAAAGTGACGACAGCGACAATTCTGCATATGAGCAAATTTCAGTGTTTTTGGTTTGATTACATTATTGAATACATTTTACTACTATTATGTTATTCTTTTTGATAATTATTTATAGTTATTTATTATATTATAATTTATGATTTCATGTTTCAAACTTTATCATACCCGGGATGTCTACTAGACTCTTGTTTGGACAGATTTAAGTGAGTTATGCCTAAGAATTACAGGCCTACAATATAAAACACCAAATTTCTATGCGAAACAATGTACCGCTTTTAGACGCAAAAATCTGACATAATCACACCGCCAGGGAGGCTAAGGTTTGACCTCATATTATATGGTTTTGGTAAATCTGAAGACAAAAGTCTACAGAAAATTATATAGTGTGCATGGGGCTTTAGTAATCAAAGGGTTACCAGGAGGTCTAGAACCAAATTCACAAACTCTGCTGTTTTCAAGGAATCGTAATTTCTTTTTCAAGGAATGTGAAATCTGTTACTTCTGATAGAAAGGTAATGGCAAAATAAAGGAATGCACAAAGCACACATTCTTTATATTTAAAGGAAGGGCTTCCATTTCTAAACAATGATTTTATATATATATATATATATATATATATATATACAGTATATCACAAAAGTGAGTACACCCCTCACATTTTTGTAAATATTTTATTATATCTTTTCATGTGACAACAGTGAAGAAATTACACTTTGCTACAATGTAAAGTAGTGAGTGTACAGCTTGTATAATGGTGTAAATTTGATGTCCCCTCAAAATAACTCAACACACAGCCATTAATGTCTAAACCGCTGGCAACAAAAGTGAGTACACCCCTAAGTCAAAATGTTCAAATTGGGGACAATTAGCCATTTTCTCTCCCCAGTGCATTGTGACTCGTTAGTGTTACAAGGTCTCAGGTGTGAATGGGGAGCAGGTGTGTTCAATTTGGTGTTATCACTCTCACTCTCGAATACTGGTCACTGGAAGTTCAACATGGCACCTCAGGGCAAAGAACTCTCTGAGGATCTGAAAAAAAGAATTGTTGCTCTACATAAAGTTGGCCTAGGCCATAAGAAGATTGCCAAGACCTTGAAACTGAGCTGCAGCACAGTGGCCAAGACCATGCAGCAGTTTAACAGGACAGGTTCCACTCAGAACAGGCCTAGCAATGGTGGACAAAAGAAGTTGAGTGCACGTGCTCAGCGTCATATCCAGAGGTTGTCTTTGGGAAATAGACGTATGAGTGCTGCCAGCATTGCTGCAAAGGTTGAAGTGGTGGGGGGGTCAGCCTGTCAGTGCTCAGACCATACGCTGCACACTGCATCTAATTGATCTGTATGGCTGTAGTCCCAGAAGGAAGCCTCTTCTAAAGATGATGCACTAGAAAGCCCACAAACAGTTTGCTGAAGACAAGCAGACTAAGGAAATGGATTACTGGAACCACGTCCTGTGGTCTGATGAGACCAAGATAAACATATTTGGCTCAGATGGTGTCAAGCGTGGGTGGCGGTAACCAGGTGAAAAGTACTAAGAAAAGTGTGCCTACAGTCAAGCATGGTGGTGGGAGTGTCATGGCCTGGGGCTGCATGAGTGCTGCAGGCACTGGGAAGCTACAGTTAATTGAGGGAACCATGAATGCCAACATGTACTGTGACATACTGAACCAGAGCATGATCCTCTCCCTTTGGAGACTGGGTCGCAGGGCAATATTCCAACATGATAACAACCCCAAACATACATCCAAGGTGACCACTGCCTTGCTAAAGAATCTGAGGGTAAAGGTGATGGACTGGCCAAGCATGTCTCCAGACCTAAACCCTATTGAGCATCTGTTGGGCATCCTCAAACAGAAGATGGAGGAGTGCAAGGTCTCTAACATCCACCAGCTCCTTGATGTCATCATAGAGGAGTGGAAGAGGACTCCAATGGCAACCTGTGAAGCTCTGGTGAACTCCATGCCCAATAGGGTTAAGGCAGTGCTGGAAAATAATGGTGACCACACAAAATATTGACACTTTGGGCCCAATTTGGACATTTTCACTTAGAGGTGTACTACTGTAGTTCCTCGACCACCTACAATCTCTGGAACGTGAGGAGGTAGAAGACAAACTCCTACGGGTTGTCTACGAGTTATCCCAAATCCAGACCTCTGTACGAACCGGTCAGGTAGTGGAAATGGGAGTCTAAGAAATCGTTCCGTCACCAGTGGAACCTACATACAAACCCCAACAATAGTACAACCTTATAACGGGACGCTGGGTCAGAGGTTTCCCTCTCCTAGTACGAGACCAAGTCATACAGTGTCATG
>BLSH010007874.1:15736-28909 GCA_018402905.1 Glandirana rugosa
GGGTTCCTTCTCGGGTATATTAAACAATCGAATGATGAATTTTTCTATGGTGAAAAAGATAAATAGAACTAATCTCAACTCGCTTGGAGACCTTCAAGCCCAAGACGACCAGGCAGGCTTGAAGCCCTGTTTCAGGCCCAGGCCCAGGCCTGCCTTGGGCTTGCTAGCGTGCCTGTTGCTTGGGGTAACTTTAGTTACCCCTGGGCTTGAACATACGTGTTTTTACCGACATTGTTTCAGGACCTTTCGGGATCTCCCGACGTTTTCCTTCATTTTACCCCCATTCCCATCCCGTTCACGGGATGTTTTTTTACCCCTGTCCCTTTATTGACATTGCGATCGTTCGGGTTCCGTCCGGACCCGGACCCGGACTTTGTCCCGAAGTTCGGACGGACCAGCAGAACCCGAACTTCCAGAGGTTCGCTCAACTCTAATCAAGATAAATAGAAAAAGTGGTATCTTTTTAAGTAGTAAGCTAACAAATTATATGGGCTCTTCCTTGGGGAGGGGGGAGGGGGGGTGGAGAGAATTTTTTTCTGTCCTTCATGGGAGTGGGTTTTATTTGGTTGAGATGAGGAAAAGTGGTTGTGAGGTGGTGGAATTGTTGAGGCTGGGGGCTTCAACCCCCTTTTTTTTTCACGAGAGCGGTATCTTATTTGGGTGAGAGGGGGAAGAGTGATTGTGAGGTGGTGGGTTTGTTGGGGTCGGGGTTTTTTCGCCCTTCCCCTTTTTTTTTTCTTTCCCCTTTCCCATTAAAAACAGCACAAACTTAAATAGGTGTATATAAGAAATGGGACACATAAAATAATATTTATATAATGACACGGGGGAGATTTTGGAAAATCCCATTAGTTAATAATTAATGTATTTATTTGTTTCCCTTTATTAAAAACAACACAATTTTAGACACTTGGAAATGGGACACATAAAACAATATTTATATAATGGCACAGAGGAATATCACATTAATTAATTTTATTATTTAGAAAAGGAGGGGAATAAAGAAGGGAAGAAACCCCCCGCCCCCTTTTTTTTTTCACGAGAGTGGTTTTATTTGAGGGAAAAGTGGTCGTGATGTGGTGGGATTGTTGGTATCGGTAGTTTTGTTTTTTTTGTTTTTTTTTCTTGTTTCCTTTCTTTCCCGCCATCCCTCCCCTAGCCCCCTTTTGGTCCTAGGGTATGACCACTTGGATAATTTTGCCTATATATAATTTTCTTAAGACATCAACAGTTATTTATAAGGAATAAATTAGAGAAGGAGGATGTGATGAACAGGGGGGGGGGGGGGGCATGGGGGTTGGGATGGGAGGGGTGGGGGTGAGAAATAAAATAGAGGTGTCTATAGTTATGGAATAAGTAAAGTATATGATGGTAATGAAATATGAATTTTAAATGGCAAAAATTCTATGTTTGTTTAAATTGTCCATGTAAAATTAAAATCTTAATAAAAATAAAAATGTATCCAATAAAAAAAAATTGAAACGCATAACCCCCCTGGCGGTATTCCCGAGGGTGACTCGGGGTGAATATTCTGTACCAAGAGCGGTAACCCTGAGCCACACTCGGGATTGCATCGCTGGATCCAGGCAGCATTACTCACCTTGTCCCCTGGATCCAGCGATCCCCCCCCCCACTGTTTCATGCGGGCTGTGTCTTCCGCCCGATGCCTCTGTGTGCCGGGCTCTGTTCCCTGCGAGCGTCGCGTTGCATGGGGGTGGAGACCGGCGGCAAAGTCAAAAAGTAAACATACAGTGCACTGTAATCTGTAAGATTACATTACTGTATGAAATCATTTCACATCCCATTTGTCCCTAGTGGTTTGCCCAGTGCCCTGCATGCACTTTTATATTATCTATGCCATTCTTTCTGCCTGGAGAATGTCCATGGCAACCAAAAAGTGTCCCTTTACATCAAAAGAGGTTTTTGATCAGCTAGAAAATAGCGATAGTAAATAAGAAGCATTTGCAGAATTGAGTGATACTGATTTTTGGGGAAATTTACAATCAGGCATTGAAAGTGACGACAGCGACAATTCTGCAAATGAGCAAATTTCAGTGTTTTTGGTTTGATTACATTATTGAATACATTTTACTACTATTATGTTATTCCTTTTTGATAATTATTTATAATTATTTATTATATTATAATTTATGATTTCATGTTTCAAACTTTATCATACCCAGGATGTCTACTAGACTCTTGTTTGGACAGATTTAAGTGAGTTATGCCTTAGAATTACAGGTCTACAATATAAAACGCCAAATGTCTATGCAAAACAATGTACCGCTTTTAGACGCAAAAATCTGCCAGGGAGGCTAAGGTTTGACCTCATATTATCTGGTTTTGGTAAATCTGAAGACAAAAGTCTACAGAAAATTGTATAGTGTGCATGGGGCTTTAGTAATCAAAGGGTTACCAGGAGGTCTAGAACCAAATTCACAAACTCTGCTGTTTTCAAGGAATTGTGATTTCTTTTTCAAGGAATGTGAAATCTGTTACTTCTGATAGAAAGGTAATGGCAAAATAAAGGAATGCGCAAAGCACACATTCTTTAGATTTAAAGGAAGGGCTTCCATTTCTAAACAATGATTATATATATATATATATATATATACAGTATATCACAAAAGTGAGTACACCCCTCCCATTTTTGTAAATATTTTATTATATATTTTCATGTGACAACACTGAAGAAATTACACTTTGCTACAATGTAAAGTAGTGAGTGTACAGCTTGCATAGCAGTGTAAATTTGATGTCCCCTCAAAATAACTCAACACACAGCCATTAATGTCTAAACCGCTGGCAACAAAAGTGAGTACACCCCTAAGTGAAAATGTTCAAATTGGGGACAATTAGCCATTTTCTCTCCCCGGTGCATTGTGACTCGTTAGTGTTACAAGGTCTCAGGTGTGAATGGGGAGCAGGTGTGTTCAGTTTGGTGTTATCACTCTCACTCTCGAATACTGGTCACTGGAAGTTCAACATGGCACCTCAGGGCAAAGAACTCTCTGAGGATCTGAAAAAAAGAATTGTTGCTCTACATAAAGATGGCCTAGGCCATAAGAAGATTGCCAAGACCCTGAAACTGAGCTGCAGCATGGTGGCCAAGACCATGCAGCAGTTTAACAGGTCATGTTCCACTCAGAAATGGCCTAGCTATGGTGGACAAAAGAAGTTGAGTGCACATGCTCAGCATCATATCCAGAGGTTGTCTTTGGGAAATAGACGTATGAGTGCTGCCAGCATTGCTGCAGAGGTTGAATTGGTGGGGGGGGGGGGGGGTCAGCCTGTCAGTGCTCAGACCATACACTGCACACTGCATCAAATTGATCTGTATGGCTGTAGTCCCAGAAGGAAGCCTCTTCAAAGGATGATGCACTAGAAAGCCCACAAACAGTTTGCTGAAGACAAGCAGACTAAGGAAATGGATTACTGGAACCATGTCCTGTGGTCTGATGAGACCAAGATAAACATATTTGGTTCAGATGGTGTCAAGCGTGTGTGGCGGTAACCGGGTGAAAAGTACTAAGAAAAGTGTGCCTACAGTCAAGCATGGTGGTGGGAGTGTCATGGTCTGGGGCTGCATGAGTGCTGCAGGCACTGGGAAGCTACAGTTAATTGAGGGAACCATGAATGCCAACATGTACTGTGACATACTCAAGCAGAGCATGACCCTCTCCCTTTGGAGACTGGGTCCCAGGGCAATATTCCAACATGATAACAACCCCAAACATACATCCAAGGTGACCACTGCCTTGCTAAAGAATCTGAGGGTAAAGGCGATGGACTGGCCAAGCATGTCTCCAGACCTAAACCCTATTGAGCATCTGTTGGGCATCCTCAAACAGAAGATGGAAGAGTGCAAGGTCTCTAACATCCACCAGCTCCTTGATGTCATCATAGAGGAGTGGAAGAGGACTCCAGTGGCAACCTGTGAAGCTCTGGTGAACTCCATGCCCAATAGGGTTAAGGCAGTGCTGGAAAATAATGGTGACCACACAAAATATTGACACTTTGGGCCCAATTTGGACATTTTCACTTAGAGGTGTACTAATTTTTGTTATATAAAACAACAAGTGATTTAATCAGCAGTGATTCTTGATCCTTTATATAGTGCTAATGTGCAAAAATATCTTTGTTGATATATCAATCAATAAAGTGGAAAATAAACAGTCAAAATAGCCAAACTTCTATGAATAAATTATTCTCAAGCACTGTGGTGCTAAAACATACATAAACATAAAAAAGAAAAATGTCTACCACACTACAAATGTAAAAATGTGAACGTGCCTGCAAACATTTTGTACACTTTTGCTGCCAGCTGTTTAGTCATTAATGGCTTGTGTTGAGTTATTTTGAGGGGACAGCAAATTTACCCAGCACATTCACAAGCTGTACACACAATACTTTACATTGTAGCAAAGTGTTGTCACATGAAAAGATAAAATAAAATATTTGCAAAAATGTGAGGGGTGTACCCACTTTTGTGAGATACTGTACATATATATAGAGCAGTGCCAGGTTTAAGGACTCATAAATTACAGCAAGAGTGAGATATTTCGAGACAAGTAAAAAGTGTCTCAACAAATGTAGGCCATCTTATAATTGTTTAAAAGATTCATAAAGTGTATATGATAACATTGAGAAAAGGTAACCATCTTAACTGGATTCAATTACAATTGTCTCCAATAAATATACTGTATATTGATTTTTATATCTTGTGTGTTTAATGTAACTTTTAGTATTGCATATTCGTCTTCTGTTAAATAAAGAAAGCAAAGTAATGGTTTTAGTAATTTTATTGCATAAAAAAAAAATAATAAACCTTTTTGACAACAATATTTTGTAGAACGATTTCTGCCTAATCCATCATCCTGAAAATTCTGCTTACATATTTTATGCATAATGGGAACGATGAAGTGTATTTCTATTCAAATTCAATGTAACTGCAAACAAAAATTCAATAAGAATATTTATTGTCAGGTTTTGGTTTGTTTTACTAATTTCCCTTTTGAATTCAAATCTGGTCTCACCAGAATAATATAACATTTAGGAAAAAATATGCAACCCAAAATTCCCAAGCTAGAAGCTATTATAGCAAATATCTCTACAAGAACTGTGTTCTTCCCTGTAACACTGATATAGGCTGGGATAAAAGCGATCCAAACACTGCAGAATACCAGCATGCTGAAAGTGATGTATTTGGCCTCATTGAAACTATCTGGTAAAGTTCTGGCCAGAAAAGCCACAAAAAAACTCACAGATGCTAGAAGTCCCATGTAACCAAGGAGTACTGAAAATGCCAGCCTAGATCCTTCATTACATTGAACAATGATTCTATCAACATATAGGTCAGTGTTAGTTTCTGGAAATGGGCAGGCAGTCAATAACCAAACTAGGCTAATTAAAACTTGGATGAATGAACAAAGAAGAACCAAGCAGTTGGGTATTTTTACTCCAATATGTTTTCTCCAGAAAGTTCCAGGCTTGGTGGCCTTGAAGGCCATGTAGACCATAATAGTTTTGGCTAGAATGGAAGATACAGCCACTGAAAAGATGATTCCAAAAGATGTCTGTCGAAACATGCAGTTGATAGGTCCAGGCCGACCCAGAAACAAAAACACACAGAGGAAGCTCAACATGATGGAAACCAGGAGAATGAAGCTCAAGTTTTTATTATTAGCTCTGACCACTGGAGTCTCCCGACATACAATAAAGACACAAAGAATAGTGGATGTTTTAACAAACAGTAAAACAGAAATAACTGAGATTGTGAGAGGAGCTGGGTCATTCCCGTAAGAGAGAAATTCAACAGGTTTTGGTACACACTGATTGTTATCATTTGGCCACTCATCTTCTGAACACTTTTGACATGAACCTTTATCTAAAAGAAAATGCACACAGTGTGGAGAACTATTACAATATCTTTCTTTTAAACAATATGTTTACTAACAGTTGGAAGATAAGACCATCCTTCTTTACAGGAGTAAACACAGTCATGACATCATGAGTAATCACCCATCTAAGGACTTCCTACTGATGCATTTCAACCACATAGCCCTAATTGCAGCCATGCATCCTTAGTCTGGGACTGTCAGTTTAGTTTGGTAAAATAAAGTTTTGAATACTCATGATGTAATCAGAATGCCACAACATGCTTTTTTCCTACAAACTAGTTTTTCACTAAGTTAATCATTCTAATAAGACCTGAGGTTTTTCTTATCATATGTATATTGACAATAAAAACATAACACAATTTAAATATAGGTGCACACTATATTTAGATATGAAACTTAAGCAGAAGTTTAGGTTTTTTTTCTGGGAATCATTTGAAAAACATCTAACAGTGAAAGAGACAGCAGAATTGTTTTATGTTATCAGGTTCTATTAATGTACTTGATTATGTATAGGATTTTTTTTTATTTTGAATAGAATATGGAATTTTAGAACCTCTGATGGTGGAACTTGCTATCTGTGACTTTTTGACAAGATTTTCACATTTTTCCTTTCCCAGTTATCATTGACCCTGGGACAGGAAGTTGGAGAAATTTCCCCAGCAGGGGCACTGCAATATAAACTTGATATATATATAAACAGTCCTACATTTTTGCACGAAAAATTATTTTATCAATTTTTTTTCTAGGTTGGCTAGATCTCTCCTGAACCTCTACCCTGGGTGATATCTGCTAACAGAGCAGGAAGTAAGAGGAAATCATTTTAACAATGATAAAAAAAGCACCTGCTACTTCCTTAGGAACCAGTGACACCAGGAAGCTGTCATATGTAAAAGTGATGGGAATACCACTTCCATATATGATGTTCGACTTCTGCTGAACAGGGGCCGGATGGCAAAAGTTCAGGCTTTCATTCAAACCTAGGTTCAGACCAAACTGATGACTCATCCCTGGCTCTGACATCAAAATCCGTGGCTCTACCAAGATGGCTACAGACATTGAGACACAATAAGACATTGTGGGGTTTATTCACTAAAGACAAACAGGTTGTTCACTTTGCAAGTGAAGCTGCACTTGATATAAGCATTTTCCCCAGAGTTTAGTGAATGAGGTGAAATTTTCACTGCAAGGAATTCTGAAAGAAAAGGCATTTTTGCTTGAACATGAATGAATGACGAAAGTCAGCAAAACTTATTTGGCTCTGTTTGCCTATAGTAAATTGCCTCATATAAGTCAGAAATGGGTAAATATTTTTTTTTTGGCAGTTTCCAGAGTTAAGTTTCTTTTAAATTTACTTGGCCTATAAAGCCTCGTACACACGGGACGACGATCGTACGTACGATCATCGCAAATCGTATGTTGCAAATTGTAACTTGCATACTGACTGCACTACACGATCGTACGAGCACAGAAAGACCGTTCAGGTGCATGTAATTAGCATCCGGCTGTTCCTGACTTCGGAGCATGCGTGTTTTGCACAATACAACTTGTTGTACCAACTGCTCTGTACACATGATACAACGGTCGTATGAGCACTTGTTGGTATGACCAAGTTTTCTAGTTTGCTCATACAACTCCCTTGTACGACCGTCGTATGTCCAGCTGTTCTAATCACGCATACGAACGATCGATATCGATATAGCACTTCCCATCCTTTGTCAAGGACAAAATAGAGTCTGAAAGCTTTGTATTTATTTAAAGAATACAAAGATTCCTGTGAATGGCTGAGCAGCACTCTGTCAGACTTTATTTTGTTCTTGAAGCAGGATGGAAAGTGCTCATCCTACTGCCAAAACACATTGCTGTATGCTGTATGTAGCTGAGGCTCCATATACAGTAGCATTCACAGCCACTGTAACTGTTAGTCAAGTAAATAGTTTATTTAGACCAGCTTGGTTTAAAACTATTTAAAGCTATATGAAACTTCAAAATCAGCTTTAAGGAAATGAAGAAGATAATATAGATGTAGCACCCTCCTAGATAGTAAATTTAGCTCTTTAGTTCCTCTGTTCTCAGTGGAGCTGCTTGTAATTACCCTTCTGTTCTGGAAAGTAATGGTCAGGGAGAGTCAAATCTACAGTCTGAATATGTATGTGGTCCAAGCCAATCCCTGGGACATAATGCCCAGTAAGTTGCTGGGAGGGAGGATAAATGTCTTGAGGCCTGGAGCAGAGGGTTTTTTGTCCAGGAGGAGAAGATCCCAGCCGGAAGGGCTGAGATCATTGAAGTCCCAGCTCATTAAAGTCCCAGCTATGCTGGGGGGTGGCTATTCTATTGAACTTTGCTGTAAATGAATGAGACATTTCCTTTTGGGATCTGGTCTGAAGAGATCATGGGAGAAATGTCTGGCTGATATTGGAAGGAGGCATCCAACTATCTATAGACATATGTGAGTACAGAATGTAGTGTGAGACCTAAGTAGCTGTGTGCTTCTGCTATCCTTCTTGCATCAAAGTCAGCCTGTACTTAAAAGTGGACATTGCTTATGGTGTCCCTGTGTAGCTCAGTCAAATAATTGCTTCTGCAAAGGACCTCAAGTTATTACTGAACATTACTGGAATAGCTTATGGTTACCCTGCACCCATACAAGATCAAGTTTTCAATAAAGCATCAAAAAGGATATCCCTAGATTGGTCATTGAGCCAGAAAAGTGACTTAGACTGGGTTTTCCTGCGAATGCACTTATTGGGGAAAGAAACTTGGGACCAAATCAGCAGGCCCTTTAGGGAGTGAGCACTACATAACTATGAAAATTTTAATTTTTTTCACCTGTCTCATTGGATATCTCCCCCTCTGGACACTGAATACACTCAAAGCAACAGCGATGAATCCCCCTCCTCATCACTCTTCTGGAACCCAGAGGACAGTCTTCAGAGCACATAGACACTGGAACCTAAAAGACAATTACTTTAAGAAAAAACAACAGAAAACACTGTAACTAGCATTGGGCAAATGGTTCAAGCTCAGCAAAAGTTCTGCCCAAACATTGGCTGTTTGCCCGTTCGGCGAAAACCCGAATTGGCAGGGCATTAAACCGTTTGTTTGGCCCTCCGAACGCCCCACAATGCACTGCGCACTGCACAGTGCATTCTAAGCCCTGTTTGGCTGAAGCAATGAAGGCTTTGCCCAATCAGGGCACAGCGCACTGCCAAAGCCATGATTGTAGAAAGTCATGATGACTGCCAATCGTGGTTAATTGCTCATAGACTCGCCCCACACTATAAAAGGTTTGTTCCCAGAGAAGCCTTTAGATATTGGAGTGGAGATAGTTAGGACAGGGCTGTGTTCATTGCTACTAGCAAGTTATTGTGCTATAGTGTGCTATTGTGATTCTATTGTGGGTGTAGAATGTCAGTGTAGGGTGCATATAGTGATAGTGCAGCGTCAGAGTAATATGTCCATGAAGTTTTACTGTAGTATCAGTGTCAGGGCAGTTTTACAGCAGTATATTGAAGTGTGTCAGTGTAGTCAGTCAGGGTAATTTTACTGCAGCATATTGTAGTGTGTCAGAGCAGTTTTACTGCAGCATATTGTAGTGTGTCAGAGCAGTTTTACTGCAGTATATTGTAGTGTGTCAGAGCAGTTTTACTGCAGTATATTGTAGTGCATCACTGCAGTTTTAATACAGCATATTGTAGTGTGTCAGAGCAGTTTTACTGCAGTATATTGTAGTGCATCACTGCAGTTTTAATACAGTATATTGTAGTGTGTCAGGTCAGTTTTGTTATCATTAACTTTTTATTAAAGATTATAGAAAAGAAGTACAGACATGGTGCATACGATTTCAGAAGGTACAATGCAAGCACATAGTATTGTACACATATGAACAAGATGAAGCTGAGACACAGCATATACGTCAGTGCAGTTTTACTGCGGTATATTGTAGTGCATCAGTGCAGTTTTACTGCAGTGTATTAAAATGCATCAGTGCAGTTTTACTGCAGTATATTGTAGTGTGTCAATGCAGTTTTACTGCAGTATATTGAAGCCAGTTAGTGCAGTTTTACTGTAGTATATTGTAGTGTGTTGGTGCAGTTTTACTGCAATATATTAACCCCTTCAGATAGACGCTATAGCCGAAGGACGGCTACAAAGCAGATCTCAATTGCCGGATGGACCGCCCTTGTGCACGCTCCCGACGCGTACGGTTGCCGCACGCTGCGTGGGCGTGCCCACAGGTCGGCGGACTTGATGTCTGCTCGTGACCCGCGATCACCTGTCAGAGCTGCAGAACGGGGAACCGCCGATGTAAACATGGCGGTTCTCCATTCTGTAAAAGGGGACATAGCAGATCTACTGATCCATGTCACTAGGATCAGTTAGATCTGTTATGTACCTACCAGCCTCGCCCCCACACAGTTAGAACACACACAGGGAACACAGTTAACCCCTTCACTGCCCCCTGCAGGTTAACCCCTTCCCTGCCAGTGTCATTTATACAGTAATCAGTGGACATTTAAATTTCTGATCACTGTATAAATGTCATTAGTCCCAAAAAAGTGTCAAAAATGGCCGACATGTCCGCCCCAATATCAAAGTCCCGATAAAAATCGCAGATCACCGCCATTAATAGTAAAAAAAATAAAATAAATAAAAACGCCATTAATCAATTCCTATAGTTTGTAGACGCGATAACTTTTGCACAAACCAATCAATAAACGCTGATTGCGGGTTTTTTACCAAAAATATGTAGAAGAATATATATTGGCCAAACCCAATGAATATTTTTTTTTATATATTTTTTTTGGATATTTATAATAGAAAAAGTAAAAAGTATTGTTCTTTTTTCAAAATCGTCGCTCTTTGTTTATAGCGCAAAAAATAAATACTGCAGAGGTGATCAAATACCACCAAAAGAAAGCCCTATTTGTGGGAAAAAAAATTATAAAAATTTTGTTTCGGTACAACGCTGAACAACTGCGCAATTGTCATTCAAAATGCGACAGCGCTGAAAGCCTAAAATTGGTCTGGGCAGGAGGGGGGTTTAAGTGCCCAGAAAGCAAGTGGTTAAAGTGTTTCTGTGAGTTTTTACTGCATTATAATGTAATGCCTCATCATTCAGATTGAGGCCTCAATATACAGATTGGCTCCCCAAGCTATTGTTTACAAAATGAAGAAAGCTTGCAGGAAAAATATATATTTTTTTCTTTATACATGTCATTTTTGCTGCAGCAGGTTCTATACATGGTACAGATGCGCCACTTTACAGGCAGACTAAGGGGACCCCCCCCCAGGCACTATATATAAAGGAATTTTTCATTTTTATTGTTTCACTTCAAGCATCATTAAATCACTGTTAATCTAAAAATGATCTTTTTTAAAAAAAATTTTTTAAAAAACAACCAGGCCATTTTTTGCAATACCGCACTTTGTTACTTTAGTGACAATTGCGCGGTGGTTTTTATTTTTTGCGCTATAAACAAAAAAAGAGCAACAATTTTGAAAAAGAAAAAACAGTATTTTTTTTTACTTTCTGCTATAAAACATATCCAATAAAAATATGTAAAAAATGTAATTTCTTCATCAGTTTAGGCCAATTTGTATTCTGCTACATAGGGTTAAATGTGTTTCCTGGGTGTGTTTACTAACTGTGTGGGGGGTGCTGACACTGGACAAAGAGAGAGATCTGTGTTCCTGATTACTAGGAATCACAGATCTCTCTCTTTGTCTGTGACAGAATGACAGTCTGCCTTGTTTACATAGGCAGACCTCCATTCTGTCATTCCCGAAAACGGCCGCGGGTGGCGGCGGCCATCGTGGCGGCTAGCCCCGCTGATTGGCTCCCGATTTGTCCAATCACAGCAGTAGCAGGCCGCCAGCGGCGCCCGTGTGCGCCCCAGACCAGGGAGCGGAGACAATGTACAGGTACATTGTTTCACGCAGCTGGGCCACCCTGCCGTAGTATATGTGTGGTGGGTGGGTGGCCCAGAAATGGTTAACAGACCAAGCTGTCCAGCAAAAGTGGCATTTAGAAGGTTGAGACAAACTATTTACCAATGAGAGTGGTCAACATTTATTCATTTATGTAAATGTTTATCCCCAAGGAAAAAATGTTATTGTAACTGCCTAATTTGTTAGTTAATTTTATTTATTCTTCTAGTGCATCTAACACGACGCTCTTCTCAGGTTCGCTACACTGCTGTCTTAAGCTGTCTCTTGTTTATCCATCCAGGGTGGAGACAGGTGGTGTGTTGCTGACCAGATAACCAGATAAAAATAAAGGAATGAAAGCCTAAAGTAAGAAAATGAACGCAGTTACCACATCTATATAATATAAAATATAATATAAAATACATTTTTGCTTTTGGGTTTAGTACTGCTTTAATTCAGTCACTATTTATTGCCATGGCAGAAGTTGATTGTCCATCCCGTTTTTGGACAGTCAACATCTGCCTAGGCACATTCCATGATGGATGGACTAAAGTTTCTCTGTGACCTGTGTGGATATACAGTATTTTGGTGTATTTTTCTAAAACATAATTAGAACTATAGAAGTGGCTTGGAGAAGCTACAAAAGGTCTTTACAGAACAAATTTTAGTTGAATGTGACCAACTACAACAAGCTGTTTAACCACTTCAGCCCCGGAAGAATTTTACACTTTAGGACCAGAGCACTTTTTGCGATTCGGCGCTGCGCCGCTTTAACTGACAATTGCGCGGTCGTGCGACGTTGTACCCAAACTAAATTTGCGTCCTTTTTTTCCCACAAATAGAATTGTCTTTTGGAGGCATTTGATCGCCTCTGCGTCATTTCTTATCGCCGCTATAAACAAAAGAAATGCGACCATTTTGCAAAAAAACCCACATTTTTTACTTTTTGCTAAAATTCAAATCCAAAAAAAAAATATAAAAAAACATTTTTTTTCACCGTTTTTGGCCGATTTATATAATTCCTCATATTTGCGATAAAAAAAATTAGTTTACGGAGGTTTTCTGTTAAGATAAACACCCTTTTTTTCCTGCGTTTAAATCAAACCCATGTTGCAGCGTGCTGGCGCGTTAACAGTCAATTTCGCCGCGTCGCGGCTTAGCGTTTTTCACGAGACCAGGATTTCACATTTTAAGAAGGCCCCGACTTCACCAATTTGTCGAACAACATCAACCAGTGTAAGTTGATTTTAAACAAGACATTTCTGGAAAACATCGAAGAGGTTCGGTGAAGATATCAAGATTAATACAAAATCTTTTTATGTGGTTTTATGACATATAGGTGTGT
>BLSH010007874.1:34291-49142 GCA_018402905.1 Glandirana rugosa
TTGATCATTTAGGTTTATCCTATACCTTTTGTTTCTTCCCCCGCTCCTTTTTCTCCCCTTCCCCCTCCCCCTTTTCCCCTTCTTACCCCCATCTCCCTTCCCCTCTTTTCCTTCCTTTCCCCCTTTTTTACCCCAAGGTCACATCACCAAGAGGAGGAACAGGGAGTTCAATGACCCTGAAACAACCCCAATCTAAGGGATACAACTTACGAACCTACACCGGAACCCCTTCCCCTCTTTTTCCTCGCCCCCTTCTTTGTTTTCCATATCCTATTTGGATTTACTAGTTTAGTTATTTTTTCTGGTTTGTGATTTTCAGGATTGATTTTTTTCTGGATATATATCTACAGTGACCCTGTCCCAGCCAGTTCTCGCTTCAGATCATTCCTTTTGATCTTTTTATCAGCGGTCTTTATATATACACTCTATATCCCACTTTTCTCCATCGTCTTGTCCTACGTTTAACCAGGCTGTGGGGCTTTCTCCTTCTGCCCCATGAGATGCGGTGAGTGTCCGTGCCATACCCCTTTTTTACATGCCAAGTATATCATGCCATATATCTATGATGTTAATATGTACAGTGTTTGTTTTTAATGTTTGCACTATTTTCATCTCAGAATCCCTCCTCTTAGTTGAGATCATCCCTGAAGAAGAGCTGTTATTTTCTATCTCAGAAAATCTTGAAACACTTTGGATGCTCTCCAGTTCCACCATCTCTGGAGGCTCCTCTCTCACATACCCAGCCCATTTCAACGTGGTTTCATGTTATGTATTGTGTATGCCTGTGTATCCCCCCTATCATTCATTTTTATCTGCAACATAGACCTTGTCTGCTTAGGGTCATTTTGTATTGTGCAATATATTTTTCTACTTTCCAATAATAAATTCCCTGTTTTGTACAATATTTTTGGTCCGTTATTGCTTTTAACATCCCTTTTAGAGGAATTTTTTTGTCTGTGTTCCTTCAACAACAGGTGCATCAACGGATCTTCTAGCCATCCCGACCAACAAGACCCAGATTCATGACCAACTGAGAGACTTTTTCACCATTAATGCTCATTCAGTTAACAACCCGCTCACAGTTTGGGCCTCTCACAAGGCCTATATGAGAGGAATATTAATTAACCACTTGCCGACCACCTAGCGTCTTTTTACTGCTGAAAAGTGACAGTGTAGCGCGAATCGCCGTTTATAAATGGCGATTCACACAGGCGAGATTAGCAGATGGGCACGCACCGCCGTTGCCGTGCTCTCGCTCCCTGAGTGTGGGCGCGGGTCAGGCGGACACGATGCCCGCCAGCTACCCATGATCGCCTACTACAGTGGAGCCATCTTCGATCCAAAAGTCAGAAATTCCCGGCAGATCATACAGTATCTCAGAAAAGTAAGTACACCCCTCACATTTTTGTAAATATTTTATTCTTTTCATGTGACAACACTGAAGAAATGACACTGCTAGAATGTTGTGAGTGTACAGCTTATAACAGTGTAAATTTGCTGTCCCCTCAAAATAACTCAACACCCAGCCATTAATCGAAAGCCAATTTGGACAGCTCCAGAACACCTGATTCCTCCCGTAGTAACACAGTCCCAGAGGGTGCGAGCTCAAAGTGCTAAAAGCAACGATGTAGGAAAGAAAGACTCCGGACGGTCGCACTCCTTTTTCATGCTTTATTTGCCCAAGTCCATGCAGTACAAACAGGGAATGGAGGCTAACGCGTTCACGCCCTCCTAAGGGCGCTTGGGCAAATAAAGCATGAAAAAGGAGTGCGGCCGTCCGGAGTCTTTCTTTCCTACACCCAGCCATTAATGTCTAAACTGCTGGCAACAAAAGTGAGTACATCCATAAGTGAAAATTTCCAAACTGGGCCCAATTAGCCATTTTCCCTCCCCGGTATCATGTGACTTGTTACAAGGTCTCAGGTGTGAATGAGGCGCAGGTGTGTTAAATTTGGTGTTCAACATGGCACCTCAGGGCAAAGAACTCTCTGAGGATCTGAAAAATAGAAATGTTGCTCTACATAAAGATGGCCTAGGCTATAAGAAGATTGCCAAGACCCTGAAAATGAGCTGCAACACAGTGGCCAAGACCATACAGCGGTTTAACAGGACAGGTTCCACTCAGAACAGGCCTCGCAATGGTGGACAAAAGAAGTTGAGTGCACGTGCTCAGCGTCATATCCAGAGGTTGTCTTTGGGAAATAGATGTATGATTGCTGCAGAGGTTGAAGGGGTGGGGGGTCAGCCTGTCAGTGCTCAGACCATACACTGCACACTGCATCAAATTGGTCTGCATGGCTGTCATCCCAGAAGGAAGCCTCTTCTTAAGATGATGCACAAGAAAGCCCGCAAACAGTTTGCTGAAGACAAGCAGACTAAGGACATGGATTACTGGAACCATGTCCTGTGGTCTGATGAGACCAAGATAAACGTATTTGGTTCAGATGATGTCAAGCTTGTGTGGCGGCAACCAGGTGAGGAGTACAAAGACAAGTGTGTCTTGTCTACAGTCAAGCATGGTGGTGGGAGTGTCATGGTTTGAGGCTGCATGAGTGCTGCCAGCACTGGGGAGCTACAGTTCATTGAATGCCAACATGTACTGTGACATACTGAAGCAGAGCATGTTCCCATCCCTTCAGAGACTGGGCGGTAGGGCCGTATTCCAACATGATAATGACCCCAAACACTGGCCAAGCATGTCTCCAGCAAAAAGCCCTATTGAGCATCTGTGGGGCATCCTCAAACGGAATGTGGAGGAGCGCAAGGTCTCTAACATCCACCAGCTCTGTGATGTCGCCATGGAGGAGTGGAAGAGGTGTCCAGCGGCAACCTGTGAAGCTTTGGTGACCTCCATGCCTAAAAGGGTTAAGGCAGCGCTGATAAATAATGGTGGCCACACAAAATATTGACACTTTGGGCTCAATTTGGTCATTTTCACTTAGTGGTTTACTCACTTTTGTTGCCAGCCGTTTAGACATTAATGGCTGTATGTTGAGTTATTTTGAGGGGACAGCAAATGTACACTGTTATACAAGCTGTACACTCACTACTGTACATTGTAGCAAAGTGTCATTTCTAGAGTTGAGCGAACCCGAACTGTAAAGTTCGGGTCCGTACCGAACTTTGGGGTCGCGGACCCAAACCCGGACATTTGAAAAAAAAGTTTGGGTTCGGGTTCGGGTTCTGGGTTCGGGTATTTGATCACGCATGTTGAATAGCTGCAGGGCAGCCAATCAAGAAGCGTTTCGCTGGTTTGCCCTTAGAAGCCATCACAGCCATGCCTACTAATGGTATGGCTGTGATTGGCCAGTGCATGTGACCCAACTTCTTTATAAGCTGGAGTCACTTAGTGCTGCATGTCACATTCTCTCTGGCTAGTGTAGGGAGAGGATGCTGCCAGCGCTGTGAGGGACAGATTGCAGATATAATAACATCTCATCAATCTGATTGTGGACTAGGTAGAGATAACTACTACTACTGCTTTGAGGGCAGATTGCAGATCTCATCCTGCATTACATAACAATCTGATTGTGGACAAGGTAGAGATTACTACTACTGCTTTGAGGGACAGATTGCAGATCTCATCCGGCATTACAGAATGATCTGATTGTGGACTAGGTAGAGATTACTACTACTACTGCTTTTAGGGACAGATTGCAGATCTAATAACATCTCATCCTGCATTACAGAATGATCTGACTGGACTAGGTAGAGTCTACTGCTTAGAGAGACAGATTATTGTTCTAAAATCTTCTCCTAGTTCTATAGGGTCAGGTTCCTGCTGTTGCTGTAAGGGACAGATTATTGTTCTAAAATCATTGCCTACTCCTATAGGGTCAGGTTCCTGCTGTTGCTGTAAGGGACAGATTATTGTTTTAAAATCATCGCCTACTCCTATAGGGTCAGGTTCCTGCTGATGCTTTAAGGGACAGATTATTGTTCTAAAATCATCGCCTACTCCTATAGGGTCAGGTTCCTGCTCTTGCTGTAAGGGACAGATTATTGTTCTAAAATCATCCCCTACTCCTATAGGGAATTTCGTAGTCGTCCTTGGACTGGGATATCCTCATCCGCTACTAAAATTTTGTTATTAGACAGGGAATGTCGTTGTCGTCCTTGGACTGGGATATCCTCATCCGTTACTAAAATCTTGTTATTAGACAGGGAATGTCCTTGTCGTCCTTGGAGTACTCCTATAGGGTCAAGTTCCTGCTGTTGCTGTAAGGGACAGATTATTGTTCTAAAATCATCGCCTACTCCTATAGGGTCAGGTTCCTGCTGTTGCTGTAAGGGACAGATTATTGTGCTATAATCATCTCCTAGTTCTAAAGGGAGAGGTTCCTGCTGTTCCTGTAAGGGACAGATTATTGTTCTAAAATCATTGCCTACTCCTATAGGGTCAGGTTCCTGCTGTTGCTGTAAGGGACAGATTATTGTTCTATAATCATCTCCTAGTTCTAAAGGGAGAGGTTCCTGCTGGTCCTGTAAGGGACACATTATTGTTCTAAAGTCATCTCCTAGTTCTATGGGGAGAGGTTCCTGCTGCTCCTGTAGAAGAAGAAGAATTTATTATTATTTTTTTTGTATTAATAAACACTTAAATAGTGTTACATAGTACATTTGCGGGCAGAATGAGGAGAGGCGTCAAATAAGGGACGTGGTTGTGGTGCTGCTGGTGTTGGTGAAGCTCCTGTTGGAAGGAGAGGACGTGGTCGATCTGTGCCAACTACATGCACAAGTGAAACACCTTCCTCAGGTAGCCGACAGAACCTTCAACGTTATATGGTAGGCCCGAATGCCGCTCAACGAATGGTGAGGCCAGAAGAAGTACAGGTAGATTGGGTGGCTGACAATGCCTCCAGTTCCTTCACATTGTCTCCCTCCCGGTCCCTTGATGAAAGGTGCCAACTTCTGCAGCTTTCCTGAGTGTGCAGACTGACAAGGAGGGCAGTGGTGAAGGGTGGGTGGAAGATGATGTGGGGGAGGATAATGAGGTCCTAGACCCCACATGGAATGAGGGTCATGCGAGTGACGTGTGCAGTTTGGAGGAAGAGGTGGTGGTCGCACAGAGGCACCAGCACACCAAAAGAGGAAGCAGGTTGCAAAAGCAGAGCGAGCGTCCCCTAGACAGTAGGCCTGCTACTACCCACCACACCCAGGGACCTAGCACACCAAAGGCAGCTCAAAGGCGTTCCCCCGCATGGCAGTTCTTCAGACAATGTGCTGATGACAAGACACGAGTGCTTTGCACGCTGTGCAATGATAGCCTGAGGCGAGGCCTAAATGTTCTAAACCTGAGCACAACCTGCATGATCAGGCATCTAAATTCAAGGCACAAGCTGCATTGAAATAATTACCTCAAAATCCAAGAAAGGTCTCGGCCTTCTCCTGCTTCCTCTTCTACTGCTGCCTCAGCCTCTTCCTCCACCTCTACAGTGCCAGTGTCACCTGCCACCCAGTAAACAGAGCATGTGTCAGCAATGCCACCATGTCCGCCACCGTCCCCAAGCATTTCCACACGGTCCCATGGAAGCTTACAGCTCTCCATCTCCCAAACACTGGAGAGAAAGAGGAAGTACCTCCCTACCCACCCACGATCCCAGGCCCCAAATTCCAGCATTTCAAAATTCCTGGCCTTTGAAATGCTGTCATTCCGTCTGGTGGACACGAACAGTTTTAACGACCTAATGGCGGTGGCTGTCCCAGAGTATGTGGTTCCCAGCTGCCACTACTTTTCCAGACGAGCCATCCCTTCCCTGCACAAACAAGTCGGGGACAAGATCAAGTGTGCATTGTGCAATGCCATCTGTGGCAAGGTCCACATAACCACTGAAACGTGGACCAGTAAGCATGGGCAGGGACGCTATATCTTGCTAACTGCACACTGGGCAAATGTAGTGGAGGTTGGGCCTGAGGCGGCTAGCCATTTGGCGCATGTCCTTCCGCCACCGAGGAAAGCAGGGCATTTCTCTTTGTCTCCTGTTGCCTCCTCCTCCTACTGCGTTTCCTCCTCCTCTACCATCTCCTCATCCGCTCAGCGTAACACCTTCACCACCAACTTCAGTACATCCAGGGGGAAATGACAGCAGGCTGTTTTAAAACTGATATGTTTGGGGGATCAACCCCACACTGCACAGGAGCTGTGGATGGGCATTGAACAACAGACCAATGAGTGGTTGTTGCCGCTGAGCCTCAAGCTCGGCCTGGTGGTGTGCAACAATGGGTGAAATCTCGTAGCGGCTCTGGGCCTAGCCGGTTTGACGCACATCCCTTGCCTGGCGCATGTGCTGAATTTGGTGGTACAGAAAAAACTTGAAAAAACACTTTGGGCCATGATGGAAGAGGATGTGGCACAGGAGGATGAGGAGGAGGAGGAGGAGGAAGAGGGGTCATTTCCACGGTTATCAGGCCAGCCATTCACAAGTGGCTCGGAGGGTGGGTTCCTGCACCAGCATAGGCCAGGTAAAAAATATTCAAGCCAGGGCACAGTTCTGGAGGATGAGGAGGACGAGGAAGATCATGAGGAGGAGGAGGAGGAACCGCAGCAGGGTGGCACCCAACGCAGCTCGTGGGCATCACTGGAGCGTGGCTGGGAGGATACAGAGGACACAGATGATACACCTCCCACAGAGGACAGCTTGTCTTTGCCTCTGGGCAGCCTGGCACACATGGCCGACTACATGCTGCAGTGCCTGTGCAATGACAGCTGAGTTGCCCACATTGTAACTTGTTCTTATTACTGGGTGGCCACCCTGCTGGATCCCCGTTACAAGGACTACGTGAAGTCCTTAATTCCCTCACTGGAGCGTGAGAGGAAGATGCGCGACTACAAACGCACACTGGTAGATGCGCTGCTGAGGGCATTCCCAAATGACACCGGGGGCTCAGTGGAAGCACAAGGCGAAGGCAGAGGAGAAGGAAGAGGCCACCAATGTAGCTATGGCACCGCCAGCACCTCAGAAGGCGGGGTTAGCATGGCCGAAATGTGTCAAAACTTTGTCAGCAGCCCGCCACAACAAACAGCACTCCCAGCTGATAGGCAAGGTCTTAGCAGGAGGCAGCATTTCAGCAACATGGTGGAACAGTATGTGTGCATACGCCTACACGTACTGACTCATGGGCCTGCCCCATTCAACTTCTGGGTCTCCAAATTGGGCACATGGCCTGAGCTTGCCCTTTATGCCTTGGAGGTGCGGGCCTGCCCTGCAGCCAGTGTATTGTCTGAACGTGTGTTTAGCATGGCAGGGGGTGTTATCACAGACAAGTGCAGCTGCCTGTCCACAGCCAACGTGGACAAGCTAACGTTTATTAAAATGAACCAGGCATGGATCCCACAAGACTTGTCTGTACCTTGTGCAGAACAGACATTTAGACCGGCCTCACACAGCCATTGGTATACTTGTTTTTTTGAATATTCCTCAATATTTTGGGGGCTACCCTAATTAAAAAAAAAAAACAAACAAACAAAAAGTGTTGGCTACCTCCTCCTCCTCCTCCACCACCGCCACTTCCACCTACACTGCCATGGTCACGGCATAGTCAACCTCTAGGCTCCTACTCCACATCCACCCCCCCTTCCCATTTTTTTTTTTTATTTGATTTTAAGTTATTTTCCCTATCCCCATTTTTTTGTAGGGCACTTGTCCTACTCTTACCCCCATTTTACTTCCTTTTGCAGCCCTCTAGCACTTGCCAGGACTTTTTTACAGCCATTTTTGAGCTGAAAAGTTTGGGTCCCCATTGACTTCAATGGGGTTCAGGGTCCGGGGTAAAGTTCGGGTCAAGTTCAGTACCGAACCCGAACTTTTTCGCGAAGTTCGGCCGGACCCGCCGAACATGAACATCCAGGTGTTCGCTCAACTCTAGTAATTTCTTCAGTGTTGTTACATGAAAAGATAGAATAAAATATTTACAAAAATGTGGGGGGTGTATTCACTTTTGTGAGATACTGTAGTTTTGGTGCCAAAATCAAGTAATGTAATTGGGGATTATGTTTGTATATACTGCGATGTTGGCACGGGAGCCCCATGCCCCAGATGATGAACGCACCGGGTGAGGCTTGGGTGCTGATCGCAGTCTGTTTTTATGTTTGTATGCCTGCTTTTATTTCAAATTTGTACACCTTTTTAAATAAGAGGTGTTTTTGGATTTACAGCATGTGGAGCCTCTTTTTCTCTATCTATACTGCCTGGTTTTGACGGAGTAAGGGAGTTTGTGGAGACGCCCTACACCCCGCGCTTGTGGGTTTAGTGGATTGATCGGTCGACTGTTGTCGGTTCCATCATGGCCTGTCTGTGGAGGCTACCTGTTGGGTTTATCCCACACAAGCTAAATCAATTTGTTGGCCATGAGGTCATGTAAATCCAACCTTTTTGGTAAGCAGTACATCTTGGCATTTCCTGTCGATGGGGAATCACAGATGTTGGATTCATCTTCTTTCACTGGATTTGTTGTTTTTGAATTCCTTTCCCATTGGGACTTTTTACTAGAGACTTTATTTTTGATTATTTCACTTGTTTTATGCATTTTTATTGATATGATTTATTTACACAAATTATTTGACTTTATTACCATTTCCATGGAATACGATCATCTTGCCCCCTGTGGTCATATTTAACATTTATTTGTTTGGTTCACATATAATTCTTTAGCGCAGCACCTTTATGTTATTTGTCTACACTACTGGTCAGGTAGAGTGCTTGCTGCTGCTTACGCATTTGTTTATACAATCCATTTACTACAGAGGAAGAATGGGGAACCACCAATGTAAAAACGTTGTCTCCCAGTTCTGTCAGGCAGCATGACCATGATCTACTGATCCCTGTGATCGGGATCAGTTAGATCTGCCATGCCCCTGCCAGCTCAGCTCCCACACAGTTAGAACACAGTGAGGGTACACAGTTAACCCCTAGATCGCCCCTACAGGTTAACCCCTTCCCTGCCAATGACATTTATACAGTAATCAGTGGCTATTTTTAGCTCTGATTGCTGTATTAAGGTCAATGGTCCCAAAAAAAGTGTCAAAAATGTCTGATCTCTCCGCAGCAATGTCACAGTCCTGATAAAAATCGCAGATTGCCACCATTACTAGTAAAAAAAAAATTGAAAAACACCGTAAATCAATTCTCATAGTTTGTAAAAGCGGAAAATTTGGCACAAACCAATCAATATATGCCTATTGCAATTTTTTTTACCACACATATGTAGAATATATATCGGCCTAAACTGATGAATAAATTTATTTTTTTATAATTTTTTAACATGTATTATAGCAAAAAGTAAAAAATATAGTTTTCTTTCAAAATTGTCGCTTTTTTTGTTTATAGTGCAAAAACTGCAGAGGTGATCAAATACCACCAAAAGAAAGCTCTACTTGTGTGAAAAAACGGAGATCAGTTTTGTTGGGTACAACATCATACAACCGTGCAAATGTCAGTTAAAGCGATGCAGTGGCAAATCGCAAAAAGTGATCTGGTCAGGAAGGGGGTAAAATCCTTTCCGGTGCTGAAGTGGTTAAACTTGATTCTAGGGCGAAACGCCAAAGGAACCAGCAGATCTCCAACATACTGCACACGATTTAATCCCTCAAAACCCTTAATAACGCTAACCAAAATCTGACTACCAGCAACAAATTATACAAAGCCAGGAGCGATCTAAGATACCTCTTAATTTCTAAACACGCTAAACTTCTTCTGAAAATGAGAACCAATTTTTATGTCTATGGCAACAAGGCGAGCAAATTAATGGCAGCAACGATTAATAGACACAGGTCCAAACAAAAAATCCCTTACATCTCACACCCCAGCCGAGGCGATAAAAGTTCCACCCTAGGGGGGGGCGTGGCTGGCTGCAGACTGTGATGGCCGCTTGATATCACAGCTCTGCTCAGACTGGGACATCTTGCAACTCCAGCGTGGAATTTAGCAACAAATCCCCCCTTAATTCCATCTCAGGGGGAACTGTACACTACAGACTGATGCAGGTTTGAAGAATCATAACCGCGGACAACGGGCACGGGAGAGCCGGGATCAGCTGAGGTGAGGACAGCGGAGCGGACCCTCTTGAAGTACTCGGCTTCCATTCTCCTCGCTGTACACAGGGTGAGACAGACAACCACCCAGCCCAGGCACATCGGCCATCACCCTTGCTGCCCAGCACGGCTTGTCTTAGCTCCGTGGCCATACATGGCTGTGAGCCGTTCCGCTCCGGTTTCCTCACATCTCCATCTTGAGGCCTGGTAGTGAGGATCCGGACGGATCCATCGGAAGCCCTACCTGTCAACATCAGTGTTCCGCCTCATAGTGACTGCCCGATCGCAGTGGCGAAGACGGTTGTGGGAAACGGAGACCCGCTCGGAAGCACAGCAGCTGCGGCGGCGCCTGACTGGCGGCCATATTGTGGCCTACTCGCAGACCTCCGGAGGTTGCCAAGCAGTCCCCGGTATTAAGGTCCCGATCCGTTCCGATGGCCCATCATCGGGACACACACCCGCCCCGGGGCCAGAGAGGTGTTGCAGTCTCACGTGAGGGGACTCCACTGCTCGTGACAGTGCATGAACAGCCGCCATCTTGCGGCCTGGCAACGGACCTTTTACAGCAAAGCAGTGGCACATAGGCTATACAGAACAAAGAGTGAGATTTTCATAAGAAAGTTCATCAGCCACCATCTTGCGGTCTAAACACAAGCTAATATAACTGTTGTCATTTGGGGAGCTGATTCAGACCAACTCAAACTGCACCCAAATAATAACTAACTGTATGAAAAACGGGAAACATACAACTACATAGCAGTAAAACGGAGTCACGCCGATCAACCCTGCTACCACTTCACCACCTGTACTCTAACCAACAAGTGTCCTCAACAAAGACCTCTTCTCATAAGAATCCCTGCTATGGCCTGTCACGTATGCATTTGACCACTTACTCCCTGCTACTCAACATCTATACTGGTATACAGGCGATTTGCTTTTCTAGTATACCTCTGCAACATTGCAACGCTTTCCGAAGCACCCTCTGTAGCATTCTGACTTCCCTCTCCTCTGCATAGAGGAAAACGGGATATGGTACTGGTCTCCGAGGTACGTACCAAAAATAAAACCCAAAAGACAGCAAAGACACGTCGTATATCTCAATATTTTCAAGAAATAAACATGCAAAAAGGTCAGGCAGATACTGGAGTGGTTCCTCCTATGCTTTTACCAAACTCGCCTGAAGCTCAACATTATCTGGACAACTCACTGGAAGAGATGGACAGTTCGACAAATAACATTTCCTCCCCACAATGCACGCCGACGGACAGAGGAAAGCGAACTGCGCAGTCCCCGGCTCAGTCTCCGTCTAAAACCCCACTGTATAAAAAACAACATTGGGAAGATGCAACTGAACCTGAGGGGTCACAGGATTCACTAGCTGCACATCCTGCCACGGACCAACCACCATCTGAACAAACACTAAAAATTATGTTGCTGTCGCTTCAAAATGATTTGAGAATTGAACTACGCTCATCACTATCCTCACTCCATACAAGAGTGGACCATATTGAAGAGCGCACAGATTCACTTGAAAAACAGGCTGCGACACAGGCCTCTGTGCAGGAAGTGACCTCTGAAACCTTATCTAAACAATCGGAAGAACTTCACTATCTACAAGCAAAAATGGCGGACCTTGAGGACAGATCTCGAAGGAACAACATTAAGTTCAGAGGCATCCCCGAGTCAGTGAGACCATCAGATATCACACAGTACATCCAACAGATGTTTCTAAAACTCATCCCCCAATTATCTCAGTTAGACCTGACTATAGATCGAGCACACAGAATCGCAAACCGAGTTACTTGCCGGATTCTATTCCAAGAGACGTGCTAGCGTGCATTCACTTTTTCCACATTAAAGAGAAGATTATGTCGGCAGCCAGAATGGCCAAAGAACTACCTGATCCATACTCTGCCATTTCCTTATATAGTGACATAAAAAACGTTACCAACATCCTTAGAGACCGCAACATCCCATACAAATGGGGCTTCCCCACGAAACTTATTGTGACATTTCAATCTCAAACGACCAACATATTAACGCCTAAGGAGGGCATCAAACGATTGCTAAATTGGAGAATCATCTCTACACCTCCCACGCCGACATCGCCTGATCATCACTCACAAAGACCTCGACACTCTTACAGCGACAACTCCAAGGGGCTCCCGCCACGTGCTCAACAGCGTTACTGAAGCCTACCTAAGTCTGGACCTAGCCAGGTCCTGCCATGCTCTATATCAAGATCCCTGATATCCTCATTTGTCCCAGATGAGTATACTATGGTTTGTTGTAATTTTTTTTTCACCATAGTCTACAAGTCCCCCTGTTCTGGAACAGAGTGCTAAGCACTCTCAGATATTTATCTCTTGTACTCCTCAACCGACAGTTATATCTGTTTACTCAGGTACAAGGTAGCCACAGTCTACCTTCATTTTTTGTTTCACTTTGTTGCAATAATTCTCATATAGTTGTGTTGCTGACTCTAACTCTCTTATTTTCTGTTCACCGTTTACTAGTACACTGGTTAACACCCCAGTGCTGTGATCGTCACACAGTGACTCTTGGTGTGCGATAGGGAGGGTGTCTTCTCTTACGCTCCACTTTTACTACCTTTAAGTCCAAAGACAACACCCCCTACAAATGGCAATTAACATATCCTCACTTAATGTGAAGGGTTTAAACTCCCCTTTCAAACGCCACCTCCTATGGAAAGAAGCATTAACCTTAAAAGCAGATATTATGTGTGCTCAAGAAACACACTTTTCTTCTCTTAAACCTCCCGCATGTTCTCATAAGCAATACCCACACTGCTTCTGTGCCAACGCCACCAAAAAGAAAGCTGGGGTCCTTATAGCAATACGCTCTACTGTAGCATTTCAACTAATTCACTCAGAATTGGACACCCAGGGTAGATTCATTATACTCCACGCTTCCTACAACAATCGTATCATGACTGTGGTTAATGTGTATGCACCTAACACCCATCAAGCCCAATGCTATAAGACCATAATGACCAAACTTCAGCCCTTCCGTCAATTCCCCCTCATCATATGTGGGGACTTTAATCAGATTGTAGATCCCACTCTTGATTCCTCCAACCCCACCAGAAAGCGATCCCCAGCTCTCCAGAACCTTCTCCGCTCGGAGGAACTCTTTGACCCGTGGCGGTGCCTCCATGACAGCGAAAGAGATTACACCTATTATTCGCACACCCAAAAGTCCTATTCTAGGATAGACCTGTGTCTAGTAGACAAAAATACTTTACAAACCACTCAGACGGCTACTATTGGTCACATCACGTGGTCCGACCACGCTCCTATTTCACTTCAAATTTTTCCAACCAACCTGAAACATGCGGGGAAAATGTGGAGATTGAATCCCTCCCTAATCACTAAACCAGTGCTCCAGAAGCAGGTCGAATCCGAACTTAGGGATTTTTTCAGCATGAACTACGACTCAGTATCTAATCCAAATGTTTGTTGGAATGCCCATGAAGCTTACATAAGAGGTCTTCTCCTCAAGTTGGGGGCCCAGGAGAGAAAGGCCCGCAGCGCGACCACTACCAAATTTCTTGATCAAATACGATCCCTTGAAACAGCTCATAAAAAACAACCCTCACCCAAATTAGAGGGAGACTTAAATATCGCCAGAAAGCAGCTGAGTGACCATTTACACTCAAACTTTGATTTTGCACTGAAGAAGCTGAAACTAAATTTTTACGCCCATCACAATAAGCCGGGTGCATGCTTAGCAAAACAACTCAAGAGACACCTAGTTCACTCTAGAATCCCATATTTGACTTCCCTCACCAAGAGTAAACTCACCAACCCTAAAGATATAGCAGACAGGTTTAGACAGTTCTACACTACTCTTTACAACCTAACCACTGAGACTGAGACAACGCCCCCTTTGGCGCCAGACATATCCAGATTTTTGGATGATCTGGCCCTACCCTCCTTAACCCAGGAACAGCTGAACTCTCTCTCTAGCCCATTCACCCTTGCTGAATTGACCCACACTGTTGCTTCCCTACCCCTCCACAAAGCCCCGGGGCACGACGGTTTTAGTAATGAGTACTATAAGCAGTTCTCAGACATACTCAATCCCTACCTTCTGCAATCACTCAACTTCACATTCTCCACGGGCACAATCCCGTCCAAAGCTCTTGAGGCTTTTATCACTACCATCCCTAAGCTGGGCAAACCGCATGATGATCCAGCCAACTACAGACCCATATCCTTGCTAAATTCAGAGACCAAAATATATGACAAACTTCTAGCCACTCGCTTGTCTACAATTATCCCACAACTAATCCACCCTGATCAGGTGGGCTTTATTGAAGGTAGACAGGCGTCTGATGGTACTCGAAGATATATAGACCTACTCCAGTGGGCTGAACGGGACTTTTAGGTTTGAATTCATCTTGGCGAAATTCCTTAACGGTTAGTTGGGACAGTTTACGGAAGAGACGTAGATCTCTCTACTTGTCTCTTCCGTGAAATACCACAAGTCGGGTGACCTCATCCAGATATATAGAAGCTCATGGTAGTCTGCGGACAGATGGAAGTTATTTCGGGTGGACTAGTCCCACCTAATCAACACCCTATTAACATCTGTTCGCTCACCGATCTTCAAACAGTATATAAAACCAGAGACTTAAATCGTTCCTATACCCAGACATCAACCGACCTAGTAGTACGCCAAACGGGTCGAATCCCTACCATCACTATTTTCGGAGTTCTCGAAACCTGCCCTAACACGGGCACCTCTTACACTTCAACTCACTAACGTCTTCCATCCCTAACTCATACAGACTCTTGA
>BLSH010007874.1:49676-72471 GCA_018402905.1 Glandirana rugosa
TTCTCTGTCTAGAGTGTGACCAACAATTCTCGACTCTACTAAAGGTCCTTTCTACCTTCTCACCCACAAAAGGTCAAGAACCGGTCTTCACTGGATTATCGTTTTTCTCACACCCTGTGGTGTCAAACACATCCTCATCCGGTTCTTAGTTATAACTCTGGTTCCCCTTCGTAAACGCCCCTATCGTTCTCGCCACACCCATCGTACCTCCTATCTTTCAAACTATGGGTCAAGGTCTCTAAATACTTAAACCCTGTCCTGGTGGTATGCACTTTACGACTACGTCCAACTACCGTACGAGAGGTCGTGCACAACTCACAGCTCCCCATCTTAAAACGGTCAAAAACACCTCACTCCATGGTCAGTACCTTATAAAAAACCCTCACTCCACAAAAACTGGCAAAATTCTACCCCTCGACACTCAACACGTGCTGGAGAGCATGCCATCAACCTGCATCAGCATTTCACGTATGGTGGTCCTGTCCCAAATTCATAAATCTCTGGAACTGGGTATCAAACTTTCTATCCTCCATGCTACCCACACCGCTCTTGCTATCCCCGCAAATGCTTCCCCTTGGTCTCAATATTGATTCTTGGCCTACTCCTACACAAACTGTGGTGTCCCACACTCTTTTTGCTATTAGGTCACTTCTGGCCAAGAACTGGAAAACACCCACTCTTCCATCTTTCCTGGAAATCATCTCAGCTCTTAACAACCAGTGTGAGATGGAACTCATGTATGCCAAGGCCCATTTACAAATGCCTCGATTTCTGAAGAGGTGGAATCTCTGGCTTACCCACCCCGAATGTACTCTGAAACTCTGATTTCTCAGCTACACCTAAATCTACAACGACATCTGGAGCAACTGAGTTGACCATAATCTTTGACAGCCACAGACTTGGCTGTCTGCTTACGATGGATCCTCATCCTCTGCCTGAGCAAATTAATGGAACTTGTCCTTTCACTCTTAGTGGTTGATTTTTGTTCCATATCCACTACTGTTAGTTAATCTGCTAGTATCCTATATTCTGGGCCTCTCGCGTGGTGCGATCTACGCGATGCTGGGTTGGGCCGCTTTCCAATACCTGACACAGTGTGTTCCCTATGGGGTGTCGGTGTTGGGCGGTGCAATTCGGACCACACCATGCGACGGGCGTTTGGTACTATTGTTTTGATTTCGTGCTTAATGTTAACTAAAGTTACTGTATGTGCAACTGGTGACATTTGCTTATGTACAGCCCTTACGGTGCTTGAATGTTGTACGTATCATCTACTTGTATATCTTTGGTAAAATTAATAAAAGAATATTGAAAAAAAAAAGTTCCACCCTAAAGGTATTGCTATCGCATTTAAAGATTACTATGCAGCATTATATCACTTAAAAGATGACCCTTCGGGGCAACAACCAACAGAGACAATCATCAATCAATTCCTAGACAACCTCCATCTTCCCAAAATCTCTAGTTGCCACCTTTCTACTCTTAACGCCCCCCTCACAATCGAAGAAATTATCAAAACAATTGCATCACTTTCAAATGGTAAAGCCCCTGGCCCAGATGGCTATTCTGCTGAGTACTATAAAACTTTTTCAATAACCCTAACCCCTCACCTGTGTCAAGTATTCAATGCTGCTGCTTCCTCGGGTGAGTTCCCCTCGGAGATGTTATCTGCAAATATCATTACACTGCCCAAACCAGGGAAGGAGCCGGTATCCCCACAGAATTTTTGCCCTATCGCCTTATTGAACACTGACCTCAAACTCTATGCAAAAATTCTGGCCCAAAGACTTGACCCCATAATGCCACAAATTATACATCTGGACCAAGTAAGTTTTACCATGGGTAGACAAGCGCCAGACGCGACACATAAAATCATAAACCTATTACACCATGCAGAATCCAAAAACACCCCAGCTATCTTCGTAATGCTAGACGCTGAAAAGGCGCTTGACAGGATACACTGGGGCTACTTAAAACAATCCCTCATTAAATTTGGTTTCCAAAATAACATTCTGACAGCAATACTGGCTTTATATTCTAAGCCCTCTGCCCAAGTCTTTACAGATGAAACCCTTTCTGAGCTCTTTGCCATTTCAAATGGCACAAGAAAAGGGTGTCCGCTTTCCCCAACTATCTTTAAACTCATGATGGAACCTTTGACCCAAATTATTCTAAATTGTACACCCATCACAGGTATACCTATTGCAGACCAAAACCACAAAATTACCCTATTCACAGATGATAATATTCTCTCATTAATGGAACCGGCTTCCTGCCTGCCAGCAGCCTGTAAACTACTTGAAAGATTTAACGCATGTTCTTTTCATAAAGTTAATGATTCCAAATTGTACATCCTGAATGTGGGAGTACTCAAAACAGTACGACAATCAATACAGGCTCAAATATCATTCAGATGGGTAACATCATCACTTTCATACTTGGGCATATCGCTTACCATCCCATCCAACTCATTATATTCACACAATTTCATTCATTTTGTGAACACCTGCAAACAAGAACTCTAGCAGATCAGCAAACAACACTTCTCATGGGCAGGTAGAGTAGCTGAATTTAAAATGTTCACCCTCCCCAAACTGCTGTACATATATAAAGCAATGCCCATAGCCATTCCCAACACATTCTTTAGCACTTTACAACAAATGCTGAAAACATATATTTGGGCAGGTAAAAGACCATGTTACCCCAAATATACCACCATGAAACTGAAAAAAGTGGGAGGCATGGGCTTTCCTGAAACAAAAGACTACTGCATAGCGGTAATATTCAACCAATCTAGACACTGGTTTACCCCAGCAACGGGCAAAAAATGGAGACACATAGAACAGACCTTTATAACTAAAGGGGATCTAAGCTCACTACTTCTAGCAAGTGGGCTCTCAGATTTCAAATACGACACAAATCATCCAACAATATCAGCAACTCTCAGGGCATGGAAATACTTTTCCCCCGGCTCTAATGTCAAAACCTTGGACACAAACATACCTATAGAACTGGAAGCATTTCAATTCCTTCTCCCGGAACTCTCATTACACCACTGGTTACCTTTTAAATAGAAACCAATGACCACTATACTTGTAGAGAACAAACTTATCCCATTCAAAATATTACAAGCCAAGCATAACCTACCCCCTCAAAGCCTATTTACTTATAGACAACTAGCATCCTACCTAGAGAGAAATCCAACCCCGTCCATTACCCTTCCAGGGAAAATATGGACATTCTTATCATCAGACTCACCAAAACTAAAAGGCATGTCACTGATCTACAACCACTTACAAGACAAGGGCACATTTTCAAATGTTCAGCAATGCTTAGGTGAGAAAGAGACATGAAAGAAACCTTCACGAGTGAACAATGGCGTCAAGCCATCTATCACAACCAGGCAGCCTCCAAAAACATAAACTATTGGGGACTATCTCGAAAACTTCATGCAAGATGGTATCTAACCCCTGTACAAATGCACAAATTGGCAAATATTGATGACGATAAGTGTAGGCGGAACTGCACACAAAAAGGATCACGAATACACATTCTGTGGGAGTGCCCACACATCTGCTTATTTTGGAAAAAATCATAATATGTATATTTGAAACAACCGGTATGCTAACCAAACCCTTCCTATCAGTAGCCATTCTCAGCTTAGGCATCACTTTATTTCTTCCCCAGCACAGAAACATAGTTCTACATATTCTATTGGCAGTCAGGCTAATGATCATGCGGAAATGGAGACAATCTAATGCCCCAAACATTACTGATGTTAAAAAACACATTAACATGATCAAAGAACATGAACACATCATAACCCTCAAAAAAATCTAATTAACATGGGGATCATGGCTCCAACACCAACAGCATTGAAGGTGTACTTACCTATTCATCATTAACCTAGATATAGATTCTAAATGACAAGAAACCAGACATTAATGACGTTATGAAGTTTATAAAACTTCTAGGAGCTCCAAAAGGGCTTCACATTACAATAATGCTATGTTCTTCAGACTGTTTGTATTTTTTTCACATCTGTGACATCGATATCTGTTAATCCATAAAAACAATAAAGAATTAAAACATAAAAAAAAAAAAACACAAACCTCACCATGTTTCCATATTGGTGGCAATCCATCAAACACAAGTTCCTCTCCATTAGGAGAAGATGTATTGTAACTTCCAATAAGTACATCTACATGTTTAAAATTAAAATATAATCCAAAACTGTAAATATGATACAACGTGCCCATATCTCCTCTTTCATTAAAATATACTTCCTCTCCAGTGGGATCTTGAAAATGGACTCTTCTTAAAAACTAAAAAAAAAAAAAAAGAAGATCTTGAAAAAGACTGTACCAAGGGGTTGAATTACTAAAGCTTGAAAGTGCAAAATTTGGTGCAGCTTCAAGGTTTTATTGTCAAAGCTTGATTGAACACGCTGAGGTTAGAAGCTGATTGGCTAGCATGCACAGCTGCACCAGTTTTTGCACTCTCCAGCTTTAGTAAATCAACCCCCAAGTCTCTACCACTATTCAATCTTTTAACTTAAATAACATACATATTTATTATTTCCTTCTCCAATACATGCAACAATCAGCCTGCTTAAGGGTTATTGTGGATACTTCTAGGGCTTAAATTAGCTTGAAAGCATCACATGCAAAGCAGTTGGAAAAAGCAGATTATGTGATATATACAATAGTAATATATAGGTCTAGTACACAGGCGTAACACACAACACGTGCATACAAAGATATAGTTTTATAGTTAGCACACAAATACACACACACACACAGCAAAATGATTGTGATGCCTGCCTTTACACGCTCATGAACTTTAATGGCATCCCCGTCTTAGTCTGTAGGGTTCAATATTGAGCTGACCACCTCTTTTGGGAAGGCTGTCCACAAGGTTTAGGAGTGTTTCTATGCAAATGTTTGACCATTCTTCTAGAAGCACATCTGTGAGGTCAGGCACTGATGTTGGACGAGAAGGCCTGGCTTGCAGTCTCATCCGTGTTCTATCAGGTTGAGGTCAGGGCTCTGTGCAGGCCAGTCAATTTCCTCCTCCCCAAACTTGCTTATCCATGTCTTTTTTGACCTTGCTTTATGCACTGGTGCGCAGTCATGTTGGAACAGGAAGGGGCCATCCCTAAACTGTTCCCACAAAGTTGGAAGCAGGAAATTGTTCAAAATGTCTTTGTATGGTAACACCTTAAGAGTTCCCTTCACTGGAAGTAAGGGACCAAGCTCAACCCCTAAAAAGCAATTCCAAACCATAATCTCCCTCCACCAAACATTACTCTTGGCACAATGCAGTCAGGCAAGTACCATTCTCCTGGCAACCGCAAAACCCAGACATGTCCATCAAATTGCCAGACAGAGAAGCATGATTCGTCACCCCAGAGAACATGTCTCCACTGCTCTAGAGTCCACTGGTGGTGTGCTGTATGCCACTGCATCCAAAGCTTTGCATTGCACTTGGTGATGTAAGGCTTGGATGCAGCTGCTCAGCTTTGGAAACCCATTTCATGAAGCTGCTCTCTATGCAGTGTTGTGCTAATCTGAAGGCCACACAAAGTTTGGAGGTCTGTAGCCATTGACTCTGCACATGGTTGGCAACTTCTGTGCACTGTGCCCTTCAGCACGCACTCCCTGCTCTATCATTTTACATGGCCTACCACTTCATGGCTGAGTTGCTGTTGTTCTCAGATACTTCCAATTTGTTATACCACTAACAGTTGACCATGGGCTCTTTAGTTGCAAGGAAATCTCATGGCTGGACTTATTGACTTACTGCTACTGAGAGAGACCCACTGTTTTACAAATGATTGCAGAAGCAGTCCGCATGCCTAGGTGCTTGATTTTCTACACCTGTGGCCTTGGAAGTGATTGGAACACCTGAATCCAATGCCTTGGAAGTGTGTCCCAATACTTTTGGCAATGCAATATAGTGTTTGTGTGTATCTCACAAAAGTGAGTACAACCCTCACATTTTTGTAAATATTTTATTATATCTTTTCATGTGACAGCACTGAAGAAATTACACTTTGCTACAATGTAAAGTAGCGAGAGTAAAGCTTGTATAACAGTGTAAATTTGCTGTCCCCTCAAAATAACTCAACACACAGACGTCTAAACCGCTGGCAACAAAAGTGAGTACACTTTCCCTCCCCAGTGTCATGGGACCCATTCGTGTTGCAAGATCTCAGGTGTGAATGGGGAGCAGGTGTGTTAAATTTGGTGTTATCACTCTCTCGTACTGGTCACTGGAAGTTCAACATGGCACCTCATGGCAAAGACCTCTCTGAGGATTTGAAAAAAAATAATTGTTGCTGTACATAAAGATGGCCTAGGCTATGATAAGATTGCCAAGACCCTGAAACTGAGCTGCAACATGGTGGCCAAGACCATACAGGGGTTTAACAGGACAGATTCCACTCAGAACAGGTCTCGCCATGGTCGAAAAAAGAAGTTGCGTGCACGTGCTCATATTCAGAGGTTGTCTTTGGGAAATAGATGTATAAGTGCTGCAGAGGTTGAATACAAAAATTTGAGGGGTGTACTCACTTTTGTGAGATACTGTATATATATATTAAGAAATTAAACTTTGCTACAATGTAAAGTAGTGAGTGTAAAGCTTTTATAACAGTGTAAATTTGCTGTCCCCTCAAAATAACTCAACACACAGCCATTCATGTCTAAACCGCTGGCAACAAATGTGAGTACACCCCTAAGTGAAAATGTCCCAATTGGGCCCAAAGTGTGGCCACCATTATTTTCCAACACTGCCTTAACCCTCTTGGGCATGGAGTTCACCAGAGCTTCACAGGTTACCATTGGAGTCCTCTTCAACTCCTCCATGATGACATCACAGATACTCAATAGGGTTTAGGTCTGGAGACATGCTTGGCCAGTCCATCATCTTTACACTCAGCTTCTTTAGCCAGGCAGTGGTTGTCTTGGAGGTGTGTTTGAGGTCATTATCATGTTGGAATACTGCTCTGCGGCCCAGTCTCCAAACGGAGGGAATCATGCTCTGCTTCAGTATATCACAGTACATGTTGGCATTCATGGTTCCCTCAAAGAACTGTAGCTCCCCAGTGCTGACAGCATTCATGCAGCACCACACCATGACACTCCCTCCACCATGCTTGACTGTAGGCAAGACACACTTGTCTTTGTACTCCTCACCTGGTTGCAGGACACACGCTTTACACCATCTGAACCAGATACATTTATTTTGGTCTCATCAGACCACAGGACATGGTTCCAGTAATCCTTGTCCTTAGTCTGCTTGTCTTCAGCAAACTGTTTGCAGGCTTTCTGATGCATCATCTTTAGCTGAGGCTTCCTTCTGGGACGACAGCCATGCAGATCAATTCGATGCAATGTGCGGCATATGGTCTGAGCACTGACAGGCTGACCCCCCACCCCTTCGACCTCTGCATCAATGCTGGCAGCACTCATACGTCTATTTCCCAAAGACAACCTCTGGATATGACGCTGAGCATGTGCACTCAACTTATTTTGTCAACCATTGCGAGGCCTGTTCTGAGTGGAACCTGTCCTGTTAAACCGCTGTATGGTCTTGGCTATCGTGCTGCAGCTCATTTCCGGGTCTTGGCAATGTTCTTATAGCCATCTTCATGAGGAGCAACAATTATTTTTTTAAGATCCCCAGAGAGTTCTTTGCCATGAGGTGCCATGTTGAACTTCCAGTGACCTGTATGAGAGAGTGAGAGTGATAACACCAAATTTAACACACCTGCTCCCCATTCCCACCTGAGACCTTGTAACACTAATGAGTCACATGACACAGTTGTACAGTTTCGGACAAACATGTCCTTCATCAAGCTGTGTGTAACATCACAAATTCACATGCTATTCTGAAACTAGAACTGAGAGAAGTATGGTGGGTGAATAGATAACAAACGTTATTCCCTGATGGATTGAACAGGGACTATGATCTATATTTATTTCTATGAAAGAGATGAATATATGTTATAGGGTGATTGTTGAAATATGTCAATATATGCATTTACAGGGAAGAAGAAACATTGCTTTGAGAATGAGAGGAACATGAAGGAAGAACATAAGGGTAAAATAGTCCCATTTGGGAATGGATTACTGATATGGACTACAAGTTTTGGATGATACATTTTTTCTTTTATGGTAGAGATATGATCTTGCAATTTAAGTGTGTAGTGTGGGGCAATTTGGGTAGAATGGGAATGGTGGGGGTTAATTAGCAACAGCAGTGGTGAACTGATTAATCAGCATGATACAGCTAAGTGATTTCATCTGGGTGTGAGGTATAAGAATAGCATGTGAATTTGTGATGTTACACACAGCTTGATGGAGGACATGCTTGTCCGAAACTGTACAGTCGCTGATGACTATTTGAAGATTATGGAATAAAAAGAGAATTGACACAGGAGACGTGTGTCCTCACGCTTATTTATAATTTTCGGTGAAAATTGGAGTTCACCGGTGACACACCTTCCAGGAAAGGATTCAATTACACAGAGGGGTGACTCACCTGATTACCTGATAAGTATACTCCTTGTGAGTTAATCACTCCCTTATACAATGGAGACCAGTGGATCTACGTTTTCTTATACTCAGGAGGAAGCCACTGAGATTTTATCACAAGTGGCAGGATCCAGAGACTTCCTTACGGACAACACCCCATCCTATAATACTCGTACTTTGGAGAAATTAAGCAAGAAATAAACATCGTTGGAATTGCATGGATTGACGCTGGCTGAATACCATCGAGTCCAGCGCATCCCAAGAGGATTACGGGTACGATTAACACCCACACTGTTCAGCGATAATGATGAGTATAAAGGCATTTTTATGCAGATATTGAACAAATGCTCTTTTGATCTCATGACTCTCACAGTATCCTTTATACACAAAGAGATTAAAGTTCTGACGGAACAAATCAACAAAGTTGAACAGGAATTAAAAGATTCCATGACGGTGGATGAATTAACATCCCTTAAGGCTACTTTGGATATTACCATTAATAAAAATGGAATGGAATTGGAAGCATGAAAAAGAAATAAGTTTGACCGGGATAACGAAGACTATCAGAGAAACCAGGTTTACAGGTGGCCACGGATTTTCACAAGGCGGGATCGCATTGAGATGGGAGGCAATACACGAGATGTCTCCAACATCTTATCAGCCACCAATACGGATACAGATTCCTCTTCCCTTTTTCTGAGACAGAACCGGCGGGGGGGGTCTCCGCATGCAGACACGATCCCGGCGCAACAGGGAGGATACCATAGATTCGGACCGATATTACAACACACGAGGCGGTCGAGGCAGACAGCGGGACACTTAACCACTTACCAACCAGAAGGTTTTCCAGCTTTAGGACCAGAGCACTTTTTGCAATTCGCCGCTGTGTCGCTTTAACTGACAATTGCGCGGTCGTGCGACGTTGCACCCAAAAAAATTTGCGTCCTTTTTTCCCACAAATAGAGCTTTCTTTTGGTGGTATTTGATCGCCACTGCGTCTTTTCTGATAACCGCTATAAACAAAAGAAGAGCGACCATTTTGCAAAAAAACCCAAATTTCTTACTTTTTGCTAAAATTCAAATCCAAAAAAAAAATATATAAAAAAACATTTTTTTTCATCGGTTTTGGCCGATTTATATTCTTCCTCATATTTTTGGTACAAAAAAATCGCAATCAGCGTTTATTGATTGGTTTGCGCAAAAGTGGCCGCGTTTTACGGATGATGAGAATTAATTTCTGGGGGTTTTATTTTTTTTTATTTTTTACTAGTAATGGCGGTGATCTGCGATTTTTAGCGGTACTGCAATATTGCAGCGGACATGTCGGACATTTTTGACACTTTTTTGGGACCAATGACATTTATTCAGTGATCAGAAATTTAAATGTCCACTGATTACTGGATAAATGTCATTGGCAGTGAAGGGGTTAACCTGGGGGGGGGGGGGGCTAGGGGTTAACTATGTTCCCTGGGTGTGTTCTTACTGTGGGGGGGTTGGGCTAACATGGGCATGAGAGATCTAACTGATCCCAGTGACAGGGATCAGTAGATCACCCATGCCCCTACTAACAGAGCGGGGAACCGCCGTGTTTACATTGGCGGTTCCCCGTTCTCTCCCTGTGGCCGCTCATCGCGGCTCGCCGGCGGACATCGGGTCCACCCGAGCCGCGGGCACACTCCCCAGGAGTGCGGCGGGTGCACGCACGCGCCCCCTGGTGGCTGATTGCAGATTGCTGCTTATTTACGGCGATTCGCGCTCAGCATCCCGACTGCCGCCGTGAAAACACGGCGTGTGGTCGGGAAGTGGTTAATACATAATATTTCGGCCCGAATCCTTAGGTAGGAGTGATTAACCGGGGGTTATCTTTTAGTCCAAAAAGTTATCTGGATAAATTTAAACTTGATCAAGATTTATACAGATTATTTCGCAATATAAGATGGAAAGCACATTTTTTAAACAGACCATGTGTTGTAGAGGAGATAGCTGATGATGTTTTGGATTGTAGCAATCTAGGACTAATAGTCAAATCCAAATCAGTACCTCCAACAACATATGCTGCAGTGGAAACATTTGTCAAAGATGTCTTGAGGGATACGAAGTGCCTGATATCTCAAATTGATTATAAAGATCATGTTCCTCATAATTTAACCTATGGAGAAAGACAGGCACTGAAGGGACTAAGCCGGCAAAATGACATTATTTTAAAACCAGCAGACAAGGGGGGATCGGTGGTCATCATGGATCCCCATTTGTATGAACAGGAGATCTTACGCCAGCTCAGTGACCAAAGGGTGTATAAAAAGGTTACAATAGATCCTACATGGGGAGTAAGGAGACTTCTTGAGAATGTTTTAAAACCAGCTCTAAAGAAGGGGGTTACTTCTAAGAAATTATTAGAATTTTTGTTGCCAACACACACACAAATCCCTGTACTGTATATCTTGCCCAAAATACACAAGGACGCAAGAAGTTCCCCTGGGCGTCCGATTGTATCGGGTAATGAATCGATTTTTGTACCCACAGCACAATTCTTGGACAAAATCCTGTCCCCCTTAACCACTTCAGATCCGCGCTATTGCCGAAGTACGGCTCCAGCCATGGACGTCGTCCACTGTGCACGCTCCTGGCGCGCCCGTGGGTCGGGCGGACTCGGTGTTAGGAGCCTCAGAACGGGGAACCGCCGTTGTAAACACAGCGGTTCTCTGTTCTGTGACAGGGGGACATACCAGATCTACTGATCCCTGTCACTGGGATCAGTTAGATCTGTTATGTCCCGGCCAGCCCTGCCCCCCACAGTTAGAACACACCCAGGGAACATTTGTTAACCCCTTCACTGCCCCCTGCAGGTTAACCCCTTCACTGCCAATGACATTTACACAGTAATCAGTGGATATTTAAATTTCTGATCGCTGTATAAATGTCATTGGTCCCAAAAATGTGTAAAAAATGTCCGACATTTCTGCAGCAATATCGCAGTCCCGATAAAAATCGCAGAGCGCCGCCATTACTAGTAAAATAAAAAAATAATAAAAATGCCATAAATCAATTCCCAGTTTGTAGACGCGATAACTTTTGCGCAAACCAATCAATATACGCCAATTGCGATTTTTTTTTTTTTTACCTAAAATATGTAGAAGAATATATATCGGCCTAAACTGATGAATATTTTTTTTAATGGATTTGTACTTTAGCAAAAAGTAAAAAATATTGTTCTTTTTTGCAAAATTGTCGCTCGTTTTTTGTTTATAGCGGTGATCAGAAATGACGCAGAGGGGATCAAATACCACCAAAAGAAAGCTCTATTTGTGGGAAAAAAAAGGACGCAAATTTTATTTGGGTACAACGTCGCACGACCGCGCAATTGTCATTCAAAATGCGACAGCGCTGAAAGCCAAAAATTGGTCTGAGCAGGAGGGGGGTTTAAGTGCCCGGTAAAGAAGGGGTTAATCAGAGAAACAAATTCATACATTAAAGATACTGGTGATTTTTTGAATAAATTAAAAGAAATTGAAAAACTTGATGGAAATGAAATATTGGTTACCTGGGATGTAAACAATTTATATACATCAATACCACATTGTGGTGGGATGGAAGCAACGATGAAGTTAATAACTGACAGTGGAAAGTACTGTACAGTACAACTTGATCTGTTTGGACAATTGTTTGAAATCATTTTGTCAAATAACTATTTTTTGTTTCAGGAACAGTTTTTTTATGCAGCTCAAAGGAGTTGCTATGGGTTCCAATGTCGCCCCGCCATACGCATGTGCATTTATGAATGACTTTGAAGAAAAGTATATTTTTGTGAATGATTTATTTCGGGCACATTGCGCCACCTGGTGGCGGTATATAGATGATGTTTTTGCGATAGGGCGGGGCGACATTGGATCGCTGAATGAATTGAATGAGACACTTAACCTTTTTTGCTCGGACATTCGATTTAGTATATGCATTGGTGGAGACAATGTATCCTTTTTGGATACAAAGATTTATAATAAAAATAATAAAATAGAGTCAGATCTGTACTGTAAGGATACAGATAGGAATCAACTACTATCTTTTGATAGCTTCCATCCAATGCATGTATTCAGATCGATTGTAAGAAGTAAATTGCTGAGAGTGGAGCGGATTGTCAGTGAGGAATCTTGTCGGAAAGATAGAATTGCAGAGATGTGTCAGAAATTTAGAGATCGGGGATATCCAGAGAAATTGATTGGACAGGAGAAAAATAAAATAGAACAGGAAAAGTTGAGGAAGGGAACGAGAGAACAGAGAAAGGTTGGGAGGAGAATGCCCTTCTCCATGCAATTTCACCATTAAAGTGAAGACATTTTTAGAATCATTAGGAAACATTGGCCCACATTGAAACAAGCGTATACTCAGATTGAGGAATTTCAGGAGATCCCTATAAAAGCTTATTACAGAAATAAAACAATTAGAGATATGGTGGTGAAATCTGAATTTAGGCAGGAGAAAGAGAAGGATAAGGTGGAGTACACATTTTTGGGAAAGAAGAGGAATGGATGTTTTCCCTGTCTTAATTGTAGTCAATGCAACTTAATGAACAAAGGAGAGATCTTTACTCATCCGACACAGGGACATATGACACAGATCAGGGGCTTCCACATATGTCAATCATCGTATGTAGTTTACATTCTGATATGCCCATGCGGTTTATTATATGTTGGGGAAACTACACGAAAGATCAAAGACAGGATAGCACAACATCGCAGCTCTATTAGAGGTAAACAACCAGGGTTGGCAGTACCAAAGCATTTTCAGGAAAAGGAACATAGGGATTCTGATTTACGTTTTATGATTTTGGAACAAGTGAATAGAGACAAAAGAGGGGGGGGGGGGGGGACAGGATTTTGAAACTAAAACAGAGAGAAGTATGGTGGGTGAATAGATTACAAACTTTATTCCCTGATGGATTGAACAGGGACTATGATCTATATTTATTTCTATGAAAGAGATGAATATATGTTATAGGGTGATTGTTGAAATCTGTCAATATATGCATTTACGGGGAAGAAGAAACATTGCTTTGAGAATGAGAGGAACATGAAGGAAGAACATAAGGAGTAAAATAGTCCCATTTGGAATGGATTACTGATATGGACTACAAGTTTTGGATGATACATTTTTTTCTTTTATGGTAAAGATATGATCTGGCCATTTAAGTGTGTAGTGTGGGGCAATTTGGGTAGAATGGGAATGGTGGGGGTTAATTAGCAACAGCAGTGGTGAACTGATTAATCAGCATGATACAGCTAAGTGATTTCATCTGGGTGTGAGGTATAAGAATAGCACGTGAATTTGTGATGTTACACACAGCTTGATGAAGGACATGCTTGTCCGAAACTGTACAGTCGCTGATGACTATTTGAAGATTATGGAATAAAAAGAGAATTGGCACAGGAGACGTGTGTCCTCATGCTTATTTATATTTATATATATATATATATATATATATATACATACATATACATATATATATATATACACACACACTATATTGCCAAAAGTATTGGGACACCTGCCTACACACATATGAACATTAATGCTTTAATGGCATCCTAGGTTTAGTCCGTAGGGTTCAATATTGCATTGGCCCACCCTTTGCAGCTATAGCAGCTTCAACTCTTCTGGGAAGGCTGTCCACAAGGTTTAGGAGTGTCTATGGGAATGTTTGACCATTCTTCCAGAAGCGCATTTATGAGTCACTGATGTGGGACAAGAAGGCCTGGCTCACAGTCTCTGCTCTAAATCATCCCAAAGGATTTCTGTCTCGTTTAGGTCAGGACTCTGTGCAGGCCAGTCAAATGTCTTCTCCCCAAATTCGCTCATCCACACTACATTGTCAAAGTATTCGGCCACCCCTCCAAATCATTTGGTGGAGGGGGGATTATGGAGTAGGGTTGTTTTTCAGGGGTTGGGCTTGGTCCTTTAGTTCCAGTGAAGGGAACTCTTAAGTCGTCAGCATACCAAGACATTTTGGCCAATTTCCATGCTCCCAACTTTGTGGGAACAGTTTGGGGAGGGCCCCTTCCTGTTCCAACATGACTAGGCATCAGTGTACAAAGCAAGGTCCATAAAGACATGGATGAGCGAGTTTGGGATGGAGGAACTTGATTGGCCTGTGCAGAGTCCTGACCTTAATCAGATAGAAAATCCTTGAGATCAATTCGAGTGGAGACTGCATGCCAGGCTTTCTCGTCCAACATCAGTGTCTGACCACACAAATGCGCTTCTGGAAGAATGGTCAAACATTCCCATAGACACATTCCTAAACCTTGTGGACAGCCTTCCCAGTAGTGTTGAAACTGTTTTAGCTGCAAAGGGTGGGCCAAATCAATATTGAACCCTGTAGACTAGGACTGGGAGGCCATTATTGTTCATGTGCGTGAAAAGGCAGGTGTACCAATACTTTTGGCAATATAGTATATATGCATTACTAAAGCCTGTAGGCACAACCATTAATGCTGAAGGAACCCCTTTTCTCTAGGATATAACACACATACAAAGATGGGGTGACTACACTTATAAGGGGTGCTTTTTGGATATGTGATATATAGACAATGTTGCTGTAGCTGAAGCATACAGGTCTTGAAAGGAGTAAATTAACTGTGCATCTGAAATATTGATGGGGCAAAGCCCACCTTTATCAAGACACCTCGTTGGACATCCCATTTGAAAACCATGGGCATTAATATAGAATTCAACAATGACAACCTCTTCTCATCTGGGTAAGCTTTCCATAAAACTTTGGAAAGTGTCTGTGGGAATTTGTACCCATCCATCCAAAAGAGTACTTGTGATTTCAGGTTCTGATGTTGGATGAATAGACCTGGTTTACAATCAGTGTCTTGATTTATCTCAAAGGCATTCATTAGGTCTGCTGTCAAGGCTCTGTGCAGGCCACTTGAGTTCCTCCATACCAAACTCATCAAACCATGTCTTTTACGGAGGCACAATTAAGCTGAAACAAAAAAATAAAAAAAAAGTTTCCATAAGGTTGTAAGTAGAGTTGAGCGGACACCTGGATGTCCGGGTTCGGCGTGTTCGGCCGAACTTCGCAAAAAAGTTCGAGTTCGGCCCCAAACTTGACCCCGAACCCCATTGAAGTCAAAGGTGATCTCAACTTTTGGGCACAAAAATGGCTCTAAAACAGTCCTGGAAAGGCCTAGAGGGCTGCAAAATGGGGGTAGGAGTAGGACCAGTGCCCTGCAAACAAATGTGGATAGGGAAATAACTTAAAATCACATAAAAAAATGGATGAGGAGGTGGATGTGGAGTAGGGGGTTGAGGAGGCGGTGACCGTGCCGGCGTAGGTGGTGGAAGTGGCGGTGGAGGAGGAGGAGGAGGTAGCCAACACTGTTTTTTGTTTGTTTGGTTTTTTTTTCTAATTGGGGTAGCCCCCAAAATATTTAGACATATTAAAAAAAAAGGGATACGTTCACTTAAGTATACCAATGGCTGTGTGAGGTCAGTATAAATGGCTATTCTGCACAAGGTACAGACAAGTCTTGTGGGATCCATGCCTGGTTCATTTTTATAAAGGTTAGCTTGTCCACGTTGGCTGTGGACAGGCGGCTGCGCTTGTCTGTGATAACGCCCCCTGCCTTCTGAGGTGCTGGCGGTGCCACAGCTGCGTTGGCGACCTCTTCCTCCTCCTCTGCCTTCACCTTGTGCTTCCACTGAGCCCCCAGTGTCATTTGGGAATGCCCTCAGCAGCTCGTCTACCAGCGTGCGCTTGTAGTCGCGCATCTTCCGATCACGCTCCAGTGAGGGAATTAAGGACGGCACGTTGTCCTTGTAATGAGGATCCAACAGGGTGGCCACACAGTAATCAGCACAACCTACAATGTGGGCAACTCGGCTGTCGTTGCGCAGGCACTGCAGCATGTAGTCGCTCATGAACATGAACATTTTTTACCTGGCCTATGCTGGTGCAGGAACCCACCCTCCGAGCCACTTGTGAATGACTGGCCTGATAACCGTGGAAATGACCCCTCTTCCCCCTCCTCTTCCTCCTGTGCCACATCCTCTTCCATCATTGCCCAAAGTGTTTTTTCAAGGAGACATAGAAGTGGGATAGTAACTCTGAGAACAGCATCATCGGCACTGGCCATGTTGGTGGAGTACTCGAAACACTGCAGTGTGGTACACAGGTTTCGCATGGAGGCCCACTCATTGGTGGTGAAGTGTTGCTGTTCCTCAGAGCGACTGACCCGTGCGTGCTGCAGCTGAAACTCCACTATTGCCTGCTGCTGCTCGCACAGTCTCTCCAGCATGTGCAAGGTGGAGTTCCACCTTGTGGGCACGTCGCACAGGAGGCGGTGAGCCGGAAGGCCGAAGTTCAGTTGCAGTGCAGACTGGCGAGAATACCGAAAGTGCGCACAGACGGCCCACACTTTCTGCAGCAGCTCTGACATATCCGGGTAGTTTTTTAGAGGTTTCTGCACCACCAAATTCAGCACATGCGCCAGGCAAGGGATGTGCATCAAACCGGCTAGGCCCAGAGCTGCTACAAGATTTTGCCCATTATCGCACACCACCAGGCCGGGCTTGAGGCTCAGTGGCAACAACCACTCATCGGTCTGTTGTTCAATGCCCGTCCACAGCTCCTGCGCAGTGTGGGGTTTATCCACCAAACATATCCGTTTTAAAACAGCCTGCTGTCGTTTCCCCCTGGATGTGCTGATGTTGGTGGTGAAGGTGTTACGCTGAGCGGATGAGGAGGTGGTAGAGGAGGAGGAAGCGGAGTAGGAGCAGGAGGCAAAGAGAAATGCCCTGCAATCTTTGGTGGCGGAAGGACATGATCTTGTCCCCGACTTGTTTGTGCAGGGAAGGGATGGCTTGCCTGGAAAAGTAGTGGCTGCTGGGAACCACGTACTGTGGGACAGCCACCGCCATCAGGTTTTTGAAACTGTCCGTGTCCACCAGATGGAATGACAGCATTTCAAAGGCCAGGAATTTTGAAATGCTGGCATTCAGGACCAGGGATCGCGAGTGGGTAGGGGGGTACTTCCTCTTTCTCTCCAGTGTTTGGGAGATGGACAGCTGTAAGCTTCCATGGGACCATGGTGTGGAAATGCTTGGGGACGGTGGCAGACATGGTGGCATTGCTGTCACATCGTCTGTTTGCTGGGTGGCAGGTGACACTGGCACTGTAGAGGTGGAGGAAGAGGCCGAGGCAGCAGCAGAAGAGGAAGCAGGATGAGCCCGAGACCTTTCTTGGATTTTGAGGTGCTTATTCCCCTGCAGCTCATGCTTTTCATGTAGATGCCTGGTCATGCAGGTTGTGTTCAGGTTTAGAACATTTATGCCTTGCTTCAGGCTCTGATTGCACAGCATGCAAACCACTTGTGTCTTGTCGTCAGCACATTGTCTGAAGAACTTACATGCCAGGGAACTCATTTGAGCTGCCTTTGGTGTGCTAGGTCCCTGGGTGCGGTGGGTAGTAGCAGGCCTACTGTCTAGGGGACGGTCGCTCCGCTTTTGCATCCTGCTTCCTCTTTTGCTGTGCTGGTGCCTCTGTGCGACCACCACCTCTTCCTCCAAACTGCACATGTCACTCGCAAGACCTTCATTCTATGTGGGGTCTAGGACCTCATCATGCTCCACATCATCTTCCACCCACTCTTCACTGTCCTCCTTGTCAGTCTGCACACTGTAGAAAGCCGCAGCAGTTGGCACCTGTGTTTCGTCATCATCAGAGATGTGCTGCGGTGGTATTTCCATATCCTCATCCTGAAACAGAAGTGGTTGGGCATCGGTGCACTCAATGTCTACCATTTCTGGGGCAGGGCTATGTGGATGGCCCACGGAAAGCACACCAGGAGAGTCATCAAAAAGCATAAGAGACTGCGGCATGACTTTGGGCTCAGGCTGCTTGGCTGATTTACAAGGGGCTGAGGTGAAAGACAGATAGCCATGGGGTTCAGGTGCCAACTCTGAGCTTTCAGGAAGGGACCGGGTGGGAGACAATGTGAAGGAACTGGAGGCATTGTCAGCCACCCAATCTACTATCGCCTGTACTTGTTCTGGCCTCACCATTCGTTGAGCGGCATTCGGGCCTACCATGTAACGTTGAAGGTTCTGTCGGCTACTCGCACCTGAGGAAGGTGTTTCACATGTGCGTGTAGCTGGCACAGATCGACCACGTCCTCTCCTTGCATCAGGAGCTTCACCAACACCCCCAACACCAGCAGCACCAGCAGCACCCCGACCACATCCCTTATTTGACGCTCTCCTCATTCTGGACACAATTGTACTATTTAGCACAAATTTATATTATTTTTTAAACCGGCAATGTAGACGCACTTTTTAATTTTGTGCAAGAAATGCACAGCAAGGTGCAAATGTACTATGTAGCACTATTTTTTTTTTTTAAACCAGCAATGTCGACGCACTTTTTAATTTTGTGCAAGAAATGCACAGCAAGGTGCAAATGTACTATGTAGCACTATTTATTATTCTTTTTTTTTAAAACCAGCAATGTAGACACACTTTTCTGATTGGCTGCCCTACAGCTATTCAACAGGTGCGAAAAACTACCCCCGAACTCTGACTTTTTCTCAAATGTCCAGGTTCGGGTTCAGGACACGGACACCCTAAAGTCCGGTACGAACCCAAACTTTACAGTTCGGGTTCGCTCAACTTATTTGGGATCAATTACTTTTTTGCAGCTACCAGATCTAGGGAATGGCAAGATGCAATGTACAGTGTGAATACACTCCTCACATCTTTGTAAATATTTTATTGTATCTTTTTATGTAAGTAGTTAGTGTACAGCATGTATAATAGTGTAAATTTGCTGTCCCCTCAAAATAACTCAACACACAGCCATTAATGTCTAAACCGCTGGCAACAAAAGTGAGTACACCCCTAAGTGAAAATGACCAAAATGGGCCCAATTAGCCATTTTCCCTCCCTGGTGTCATGTGACTCGTTAGTGTTACAAGGTCTCAGGTGTGAATGGGGAGCAGGCGTGTTAAATTTGGTGTTATCGCTCTCACTCTCTCATACTGGTCACTGGAAGTTCAACATGGCACCCCATGGCACGGAACTCTCTGAGGATCTGAAAAGAAGAACTGTTGCTCTACATAAAGAAGGCCTAGGTGATAAGAAGATTGCCAAGACCCTAAAACTTAGCTGCAACACGGTGGTCAAGACCATACAGCTGTTTAACAGGACAGATTCCAGAACAGGCCTCACCATGGTCGACCAAAGAAGTTGAGTGCACATGCTCAGCATCATATCCAGAGGTTGTCTTTGGGAAACAGACATATGAGTGATGCCAGCATTGCTGTAGAGGTTGAAGGGGTGGGGGATCAGCCTGTCAGTGCTCAGACCATATTCCGCACAATGCATCAAATTGGTCTGAAATTGGCTTTTGCCCAGAAGGAAGTCTCTTCTAAAGATGATGCACAAGAAAGCCTGCAAACAGTTTGCTGAAGACAAGCAGACTAAGGACATGGCTTACTGAAACCATGTCCTGTGGTCTGAGGAGACCAAGATAAAAATATTTGGTTCAGATGGTGTCAAGCATGTGTGGAGGCAACCAGGTGAGCAGTACAAAGACAAGTGTGTTTTGTCTACAGTCAAGCATGGTGGTGGGAGTGTCATGGTCTGGGGCTACATGAGTGCTGCCGCCTCTTGGGAGCTACAGTTCATTGAGGGAACCATGAATGCCAACATGTACTGTGACATACTGAAGCAGAGCATGATCCCCTCCCTTCGGAGACTGGGCCGCAGGGAAGCATTCCAACATGCTAATGACCCCATACACATCTCTAAGATTACCGCTGCCTTGCTAAAGAAGCTGAGGGTAAAGATGATGGGCTGGCCAAGCATGTCTCCAGACCTAAACCATAATGAACATCTGTGGGGTATCCTCAAATGCAAAGCGGAGGAGCGCAAGGTCTCTAACATCCACCAGCTCCATGATGTCGTCATGGAGGAGTGGAAGAGGACTCAAGTGGCAACCTGTGAAACTCTGGTGAACTCCATGTCCAAGAGGGTTTAGACAGTGCTGGAGAATAATGGTGACCACACAAAATATTGACACTGTGGGCCCAATTTAGACATTTCAGTTAGGGGCGTACTCACTTTTGTTGCCAGCGGTGTAGACATTAATGGCTGTGTGTTTAGTTATTTTGAGGGGACAGCAAATTTACACTGTTATACAAGCAGCACACTCACTACTTTACATTGTAGCAAAGTATAATTTCTTTGGTGTTGTCACATGAAAAGATAGAATAAAATATTTACAAAAATGTGACGGGTGTACTTACTTATGTGAGATACTATGTGCACTGGCAGGCACAACATTTCTGTGACTATACAGTTAATTTCCTCTAGATGGTGCATGCATGCTTACTTGTTCATTTATTTCCATATCATGCATCATTAAATGCTAGATTCCTGTTTTTTTCTCTTACAACTGAAAGAAGATTATCAGTGCTTCTCTCTCAAGGTTTAGAGTGTTTTTTTGTGCGTCAAGTAAGCCATTTAGTAAGAATCTTCAAGCTATAACCCCCACTCTTAGCTCACAAGCAGGCAAAAGTGGTATGTAGATTTATTTCTGTCTAGTTATGAGTTTCAAGTGATGTTTGTTTTAAATGTAATTCACTGTATGTCTGATGATTTGTCCTTCACATTTGTTCATATTTGTTCTTTTTATTCAGTTTCTAAGGTGTTGATGTAAGAACTTGATATGTACAATAAACATCTGTTAGACAAGAACCTTAGCCTTCTCATTGTGACTAAGGGTGGCATAGTATACTGTATATATATATATATATATATATATATATATATATATATATATATATATATATTATTTTTGGGAGGATTTAGACATCCTCTATAAAAATTAACCAAATTTTGTGGTAAAAAAATAAAATGTGGAAAAAAATATACATAGCAGTAGTTGTGTTTACAAGGCTGTAATAAACACATTACCTTTTGCACAAGCTTCTGGTATTTCATGAAGGTACCTCTGGCATTTCTGGACAAATAGAAATCTATATTGTGCAAAGAATGTGCCAAGGCATAGACAGCTTTATACACATGATATGTGGTTCCAAATTCTAAAATGTTTTTCCAGATGTCAGGAGTAGCATTGCATTTATGAAGTTTAACGTTATTTTTTTCTTCATATTGCCTATTGAAATCTGAATCTGATGTTAAACAATCGTAGTAGTCTGCTAAAATATGTTCTAGTAAAAAATCTTTAGCACGAATGGCAGAGGTACGATTTTGCAAGGATTCCGTTAAATGTGGTAGAGTTTTTTTAGGTGCTGTAAATAATAGACTTCCATGGTATGGCGTTTTATGTGGTTGAATAATTAAGTCAAGGGTCCATGTTACTGGCACAATGAATGTCTTACTCTGAGCATTGCATTCCACTTCTATAAAGTACTTAATTAAATATGAAGATTTCCCACAAAGTACAACAACTTGGGAGGATGAATTGTTTAGAATCTCTGCTTTCTCATGAAATAAATTTCTTATTCGATCATCTGGATCAGTTGGTATTTTAATAATAAACTCAATGCAGATATCATGGCTGGCAGCACTCAGCATCAACTCCTGAGTCTGAATATCTCCATAATCATCATCGGACGCAATGACACCAATCCATGTCCAGCCAAAGTGTTTGAGTAACTTAACAACTGCCAGAAATTGAACGTGATCACTGGGCAGGGTATGGAAGAAGGATGGATAGAGTTTTCTGTTGGTCAGTGCAGCATATGGTGCTCCATAGCTGATCTAAATAGAGAATAGTAGAATTCTGTTATAATAACATTTCAGCATTAACTATACAGGACATCTAAAAAACGAAAACAGAAGCTCTCTTTGCCCAACTGAGATGAGTCGTCCTGAATTGGCAAAGCTTTAACACTATCTGGCAGTGAAGTAGCTTGCCCTGCCCCATTTTAACTCCTACCCAATGAGACAACCTATAATAATGATCAACCAATAGGGATGTGTGGTAGGCAGAAGAGAATGGGAAAGCTCTGACACTAAACAGAAGTGTTTGATAGGGATGATGCATATCATCACTACATTGTGATCCTGTGGGTTTGAGATTCAAAATCCTGGTGAAGTTTAAGTGGATCCACCCAGGAGAATTTTTTTAAAATCCATAATAAGCTGCATAGCCTTTAAACTCTTCTTAGAAATTCACCCCCCCTTTCTCTCATTAGTATCTTTTGCCCCCACATTATTTTTTTTGTCATTTG
>BLSH010007874.1:121696-132350 GCA_018402905.1 Glandirana rugosa
TCCCTATCCCCATTTATTTGTAGGGCACTTGCCCTAGTTTGAAGATGATTTTAGAACAGTTATATGGCTTCTACCGTTAATTAATACTTTTCAGACACAGTTTGAAGATGATCCACATTCACCTCCATTTTTGCTTTTTTTATGTTTTTATTTTTTTAAAAATATTTACAGTTATTTCCCTGTCCCCATTTTTTTGTAGGGCACTTGCCCTACCCTTACCCCCATTTTACTTCCTTTTGCAGCCCTCTGGGGCTTTCCAGGACTTTCCTACAGCCATTTTTGTGCCTAAAAGTTCGGGTCCCCATTGATTTCAATGGGGTTCGTTGTCCGTGCGATCGTTCGGGTTCCGTCCGGACCCGGACCCGGACTTTGTCACGAAGTTCGGACGGACCAGCAGAACCCGAACTTCCAGGTGTTCGCTCAACTCTAGTGCTCACTCATCCGTCACCCATGCATCCGTGCTCGCCCATCCGTGCTCACCCATCCGTCACCCATGTGTCCGTGCTTACCCATCCATGCTCACCCATTTGTCACCCATGCACCTGTGCTCACCCATCCATCACCCATGCATCCGTGCTCACCCATCCTTCACCCATGCGTCCGTGCTCACCCATTCGTGCTCACCCATCCGTCACCCATGCATCCATGTCCACCCATCCATGCTCACCCATCCGTACTCACCCATCCGTCACCCGTGCATCCGTGCTCACTCATCCGTCACCCATGCTCACCCATCCGTGCTCACTCATCTGTCACCTATGCATCCATGCTCACCCATCTGTGCTTACTCATCTGTCACCCATGCATTCGTGCTCACCAATCCAATTGTGCTCACCCATCCAGTCTCATCCAAGTACACCGAGGTTCACCAATGCATCTGTGCTCCGCCATCCATCCATGCTCACCCTTGCATCCGTGCTCACCCATCCATCCGTGCTCACCCATGCATTCATGCTCACCCATGCATCCATGCTCAGCCATGCATCCATGCTCTGCCATCCATCTGTGCTCACCCATGCATGCATGCTCACCCATGCATCCGTGCTCTGCCATCCATCTATGCTCACTCATGCATCCGTGCTCACCAATCCAGTCATGCTCACCCATGCAGCCTCATCCATGCTCACCAATCCAGCCGTGCTCACCCATCCATCCATGCTCAGCCATCCATCCATGCTCAGCCATCCATCCGTGCTCAGCCATCCATCTGTACTCACCCATGCATGCATGCTCACCAATGCATCCATGCTCACCTATCCCTCTGTGCTCAGTCATCCCCATCTATGGCTTATTCACCCCCATTCCTGCTCATTTATGCCTCATTCATGCTCATCCATACCACATCAGGTCTCATCCATGACACATCCATGCCACTACAGCACCCATCAGTGCCATTACAGTGCCCATCAGTGCCACTACAGCGCCCATCAGTGCCACCACAGTGCTTCACAATAATGTAATAGGTAGTCAAATTAGATTTGAAATTTATGCCCCTAGAATGCCTGATGGTGCACTCTGCATGTTGGGCCTCTGTATGTGGCCAGGCTGTGTAAAAGTGTCACACATGTGGTATCGCCATACTCGGGACAAGTAGCAGAATATTTTTTATGGTGAAATTTTTGCTGGGTACATGCTGTGTGTTAGAAATATTGTATAAATGGACAACCTTGTGTAAAAAAAAAAAATGCATTTTCATTTTCTTTCTACATTTTCCAAAAACTTGTGGAAAAAAATGAACCATTCAAAAGACTCATTATGCCTCATAGAATATACGTTGGGGTGTTTACTTTCCAAAATGGGTTCATTTTGGGGGCGTTTCCATTGCCCTGGTGCTCCAGGACCTTCAAAAGTGCAAGAGGTAGTCAGGAAATGATATGTGTAATTTATGTCCTTAGCCTGATGGTGCTCCCTGCATATTGGGCCTCTGTATGTGGCCAGGCTGTGTAAAAGTGTCACACATGTGGTATCACCATACTCGGGACGAGTAGCAAAATATATTTTAGGGTGTCATTTTTGCTATGTACATGCTGTGTGTTAGAAATATTGTATAAATGGACAACCTTGTGTAAAAACAAAATGCGTTTTCATTTTCTTTCCACATTTTCCAAAAACTTGTGGAAAAAATGAACCGTTCAAAAGACTCATTATGCCTCATAGAATATACGTTGGGGTGTTTACTTTCCAAAATGGGGTCAATTTTTGGGCGTTTCCTTTGCACTGGTACTTCAGGACCTTCAAAAGTGCAAGAGGTAGTCAGGAAATTATATGTGTAATTTATGTCCTTAGAACGCCTGATAGCACTCCCTGCATGTTAGGCCTCTGTATGTGGCCAGGCTGTGTAAAAGTCTCACACATGTGGTATCACCATACTCAGGAGGAGTAGCAGAATGTGTTTTGGGGTGTAATTAGTGGTATGCATATGCCGGGTGTGAGAAATAATCTGTTAATATGACAATTTTTTGAAAAAAAAATGAAAAAAAAAATCTTCATTTTGCAAAGAATTTTGGGAAAAAATGACAACTTCAAAAAACTCGCCATGTCTCTTACTAAATACCTTGGACTGTCTACTTTCCAAAAAGGGGTAATTTGGGGGGTATTTGTACTTTTCTGTCTTGTTAGGGCCTCAAGAAATGAGATAGGCCGTCAGCGCATCAGGTGTGATCAATTTTCAGTGATTGGCACCATAGATTGTAGACTCTATAACTTTCACAAAGACCAAATAATATACACTAATTTGGGTTATTTTTACCAAAGATATATAGCAGTATAAATTTTGGCCAAAATGTATGAAGAAAAAATACTAATTTGCAAAATGTTATAACAGAAATAAAGAAAAATTCATTTTTTTACAAAATTTTTGGTATTTTTCCATTTATTGCTCAAAAAATAAACACCCCAATGGTGATTAAATACCACCAAAAGAAAGCTCTATTTATGTGAAAAAAAGGACGAAAATTTCATATGGGTACAGTGTAGTATGACTGAGTAATTGTCATTCAAAAGGTGAGAGCACTGAGAGCTGAAAATTGGTCTGGTTAGGAAGGGGGTTTAAGTGCCCAGTGGTCAAGTGGTTAAAGAGAGGTTGGCTCCCTCCAGGCAATTCTGCCCTAATCTATCCACTGCTGTATGTACTCCGACTTGGATACTCTGAAAATTATAGCATTTGGACTGCAGTATACAGAGGAGCATTGATGTGGGCACTGCAGCTCATGCAAATATTTTCAAATGTGTGTAAAAGAACCCTCTATTTTTCATTTGAATTATTAGACAGCTTCAGTTCATTGTTTTGCAGGCTAGCTGGTAAGTGTACTAGGAAATATTTGTTTATGAAAAGAAAAAAACATTTCTGCTTGCACATGATTAGATGATGGAAGTCAGCAGAACTTCACCTCACTCCCTAGTTCTGGGAAAATTTCCCTTACAAACAAAGATGTAGCTAGAGCCTTCAGGGCCCCAGTGCAAGAAACCATGAAGGGCCCCCCTAGCTCCCAACTGGGGCCCTTCCCAATGATCATGGGGCCCTTTACTTCCATTGTGGAACCTTTTATGACAGTCCCACAGCGGGCCACCTTACTGCCATCTTGGGGTCTCCTCAAAGTGGCGGAACCCCAGAGCTCAGTCTCAATGGCGACCTTTGCGACCCTGGTTGTTCCCCCATTGGTGTCAGTAGGTTTTTTTATTTTTGTTGTTTTATGTTTTATTATTTTTTTGCCATTTTATTTAATCATTTTTTTTTACAATTTTATTTTTTATTATTTTTTACCTATTTTTAGGACCCCTATTGAGGGTCTTTGGTGAAATACCAAGGGTCTAAACAGACCCCTAATGTCTCACTTTTGAGACAGAGAAAGGGACTGAGGAAATATTCATCAGTCCCTTTCTCTGCAGCCTCAGGAATAAATCTGTACAGAGATTCCCGTTCATTCATAAACAGAGGCATAGAAAACACAGTTTACTATGCCCTAGCTGTGAATGAATCGGTACCAATCACTGACTATTTATTAAGACAAGGAAGGAGCTGTTAAATTGCACATTTACGGGTTCCTTCCCCACTCTCCATCCTGACAAATTACCGGAGGGAGCTGAGAGGGGGAAACTTGGCAGTGCTGTGGGGGGGGGGGGAACAAGGAAGCACCCAGGAGGGCAGCAGGACAGGGATAGGAAGGCAGTGGGAGCAGCATGTGGAGGAATCCATGTCCTTCATTTCCCTCCTGCAGACCATGGATGTCTGCAGGAGGGAGAGGAGGAGAAGCGGACATTCCCCAGTTCATGGAATAGTTCAGTTTCTCTACATGCCGCCACCCCTGCTGCCTTCCTATCCAGGCATACAGAGGGGCTGCATGGGCCTCCTGGAGCATGGGGCAGGGTCGCAATGGTGACCCCTGTACATATGCCTCTGCTTGCAATTTCTATGAACATTCTATTTGCCCTTAGTAAATCAACGCCTCTGTCCCTAGTACATTTTGACCTGTTATCCTGATTAAAACTAACCAATTTTACATTGATGCAGCCTCTGTAGCATCTTAATTCTTGTATTAAAGCCCCAGCCTTTGATTGGTGGAATCTATCCAATCAATCTAAGCAAACCCAATGAACCCAACTCCTTTTCAAGTGAAGGTATTAAATACGGAACAGCCCAGTCACTTGGAGAAGAATTTACACAGGTATGATTAAAGCTGACCAATCTTATAGCTTATTTTCTGAACAAGAGTGTACTCTGAAGCTGGAGGGCAAGGGAGAGTTAGTTCTCATTATCTAGATAAGTAAACTAGGCACTCAATTGTCTACTGCCATCTACTGTAATCAAGATATATCCCTGGTATGTTTATGTTAAAATCATTACATTCTCAACATTCCCAGGAGCAATTCCATAGACAGATAAGGAGACATATTACACACCCATATTGATCAAACATTACTAAATATATTTCTAATTAAGAGATAATTTACATCTGTTCATGGAGATTTCACATAAACCTTCTATGGCAACAGCAAATCCCTTCTAGTGACCTGGACCCAATCCAAAACCGTGCCCTTTATTTCCATACTATTATCCATGTCAAATATATGAACTAATATATAGTAATAATTTCTTCCCACCTGTGAGATTCCATATAGATTTAGCACTTGTGCTATGTGCATAGATATTTCTGCAGACCAATCTCCAATAACACCAGCCAGTTTATATTGATCCATACAGAAGTAGTTTGGAATTTTGGAATCGGAATCAGATAGGATGTTCAAGACACTCTCTATGGCCTTGTTCACATCATTACAGGAATCATATATGTGATATCCCAGGGTCACATTGGGTAAAATATTGGGGTTCTTGTTTATCTCATCTATGGCAAATTTAAAAGCCAATATATATTTGTAGTTAAAAGGGGAAGGCCTGTGAAAAAGCAGTAAGAGATTAATGATTAAATAGCACAAACAGATGCACCTGTGATAGAAGAAATATGATGCTCATAATTCAACTATAAGGTAATGGCCAGATAGTTTTGACACTCAGAGTGACAGAGGGTGAGGGGGTCTTATAGTTGATGCTGCCAACTACCTAATGCAAAATATAAATATTTTTGATGTGTAAAATAACACCACAGAAGATAATAATCTCGTGGGGATTATTCTCATTCTTGCAGACCCTATACAGTGGCAATGAAGAAAGAGAAAACATTTTCTTACCTTACTTCTATAATATTGGCATTTTTCTCATATTAACCCCTTCCCAAGAAGGACTGTCCGATCACATGACCATTGCGATTGGCTGTCACAGTGGTCACATAATTGCGTGTCTTCGGTTTTGCTTCCTGAAGAGGCATGCATGATAATACATCGAGGCTGAGAGGTTGATTTCATTTCTGGGTCTTACTCTGGTGGATTGCAAGCAGCGGTGCATTATCTTCTAGACTAGGGGGAACTGTCTGTGTTTTTACAGCATCAAGCATGTGAGTGCATATGTATACATTTCATATGTTTTATTAACCAAATAAATGGTATTACACTATATACCTCCAACTTGTTGGAACTTTTTGTTCTCCATATCTGACATATGAGCAACATTGGGACCCACCAGGAGAAAAACAAATATGTGTGTGGGCGGCTGGTTTTAGATTAATATGCTGATAAACTGCTTGTTGACCTGATTGGTCTGGTGAGTGCAATATTTACTAGCATGTGGTGGAGCACGTTTGTGGATTTGGAAGAATTTTTGTGAGCACTATATTTACCTGCTCTGCAACATGGGGATTGGATTGACATGTGGATTCGTTAAGAAATTATAATGCGCATGTACATTTTGTTTTGTTTTCTTGCATGGACGTTTTAACATATTGTGCACACTGTATACAGTCTATTGTATGTGATTAGTGAAGGGGTTTTTGTCACTTATATTGGGCTAGCGCCTCTTTTCATTTCATCATATGTGTGACATTAGAGCCCACCCTATTTGCCATCTCACATATGAGATATGTGGGCAGCACAAGGTAAAAATATATATGTGAAGCTAAAACATTTTTTTTATAGAATAAGAAAGAAAGGATGGTTTAGAACCCCCACCCTTTCATTTCTTTGCTGCTTCAATCCCAGTGAGAAGATTTCCCTTCACCTTCTCTCCTTGAAATGTAAGATGAAGTGAAAGAAATATTCTGCAAAGTGAGGGCACGTCCCCTCCTCTAGACACTTGTCACTGGAACAGGTGTCCCCAATAAAGATTTTACCCTTCTTGTTCTGGTGAAAATTAAAAATGTTGAATTTTCCATCACTTTCTGTCTCTGTGACCTTGACAAATGAGGGGTGAATTTTACTTTCCGGAAAAGAGAAAACAATAAAAACCTGACAGGGGTTCAAGACCTTCCCCAAACGATGCAAAATTAAAGAGGAGGGATGTTTTATATTTCATGATGAAGTTTTCCCAATAAAGAATCTCGTTTCCCATCATAGGACCTTCTTATATGCAACTTAATGCAGTCATTGATGGTTTTCTGTTCATAAAAATATGGGGATGTAAAATGTGCTAAAGTAAGCAAAGGGTTTTCCTAACACTGGAAATACCTTTTCTAAAACCAGAAAACAATTACTTTTTTGACAACTCTTGAGGGTTAACCCCATGGTGAACAAGATGAAACAGGGCACATTAGGAGGCACTGGTTAGGTCGGGACACAGCCCATAAGGTTACAACAAGTAAGGTAACAATAGCTAAACCATTGAGTATGAACGCGTATTATACTGTACAACATTATATGAGAGTATGCAGTAAATTGCACAAGTTTCGCTGGGTTGTTTTACCAGAAAACAATTACTTAATTAATCCTCAACTGCATTGCAAAGGTCGAATACTTTTTTTTAATATAATACATTTTTATTAGTTTTCAAGACAAAAAGAAAGTTGTACATACAAAGTTGCATATAACCATACAAGGCAAAGGCAATGAAACAGGAATACATAAACAAATATTAGTGTAAATGTGTCTGACCTAATTTAAAAAAAGAATCATTCATCTTGCTTGGGGGCTTACTGAAAGGTTGAACCATGCTGTAGGGTCATTCCACCTCCCTAAATGCAGAGGAGAGGGATTTTTTCTTAATTTGTATTTTTGTTAATTATATAAAACAAGCTGCAGAATCTCTACTCTTCCACAGTTGGGAAGTGCTAAACAATTCAAGTATAGTATAGTAAAAGTAAAATTCTTAGTCAGCTGTCATAATGACAAATAGTCATAGTAATTAAAAAAAAAAAAGAAACTGTTTAAATTCCTAGGAATAATGTATCAAACAATTTAGGACAAAATGAAAACTAAAAACCACATGTGAAAAACCATATTAACCACTTGCCTACAAGGCACTTTCATCCCCTTCCAGCCCAGGCCAATTTTTGGCTTTCAGCGCTGTCACACTTTGAATGACAACACTGTACCCAAATGAAATCTTTATCATTTTTTTCACACAAATAGAGATTTCTTTTGGTGGTATTTAACCACTTGCCGTCCGCCCACCGTCAAATGATGGCGGGGCGGAATGGCTATTGTTGCAGGCGGACGTCATATGACGTCGCCCCTTTAAGCCGGGATTGCGGGCTCATCCCGGCTCTGTCGGTGGCGGCGTGTCCCCAGGACACACCTCCACCGACTGGGGTGAACAGCCATTGCTTATGGCTGTTTACCACGTGTCAGGGCTGATCACAAATGGCACGTCCCCCATTCGCACGGCGCATGCGCGCGATCAGGAGCGCGCTATGCGTCGTGGCGGCGTGTTCCCAAGGAACACTGCCTGTCACCGACACTGGCATCAGCTGCCGGACGGTGGCTGTTACCTTGTGATCGGCTGTGAACTACTTCACAGCCGATCACATCCAATGTAAACAGAGCAGTAACTCACTGTTACCAGCTCTTCTCTCCTCACACAGTTTCTAGTGTGAGGAGAGAAGAGCTGGGATCAGTGAGTTACTGATCTGTACAGCAAAAACACACCTGTCACATTACCCTCCCCCCCCCAATGCACCTGTCACCCAACAGTCACCCCATCTGCCCCATAAAGTGTTCCTGTCATCATAAAGTTTACCTGTCATCATAAAGTGTACCTGTCATCATAAAGTGCACCTGTCATCATAAAGTGTACCTGACATCAGACTGCCATCATAAAGTGCACCTGTCACCCGTCACCCGTCAGTGAACTTGGCATGTCACCCATCAGTGACCATGGCATGTCACCCGTCACCCATCAGTGACCGTGGCCTGTCACCCATCAGTGACTGTGGCCTGTCACCCATCACTGACCACCGCCAGTCACCCGTCACCCATCACTGACCACCGCCAGTCACCCATCACTGACCACCGCCAGTCACCCGTCACCCATCACTGACCACCGGCAGTCACCCATCACCCATCAGTGACCACCACCAGTCACCCGTCATGCATCTGTGACCACCGACAGTCACCCGTCACACATTAGTGATCACCACCAGACACCGGTCACCCATCAGTGACCAGCTTATCAGTGACCAGCTCCAGACACCCGTCACCCATCTGTAGCTACCGCCAGACACGAGGCACCCATCAGTGACCACCACCAGTCACCCGTCACCCATCAGTGACCACCACCAGAGACCCATCACCCATCAGTGACCACCGCCAGTCACTCGTCACCCATCAGTGACCACTGCCAGTCACTCATCACCCATCAGTGACCACCGCCAGTCACCCATCACCCATCAGTGACCACTGCCAGACACGAGGCACCCATCAGTGACCACCACCAGTCACCTGTCACCCATCAGTGACCACCACCAGAGACCCATCACCCATCAGTGACCACCGCCAGTCACTCGTCACCCATCAGTGACCACTGCCAGTCACTCATCACCCATCAGTGACCACCGCCAGTCACCCATCACCCATCAGTGACCACTGCCAGACACGAGGCACCCATCAGTGACCACCACCAGTCACCCGTCACCCATCAGTGACCACCACCAGAGACCCATCACCCATCAGTGACCACCACCAGTCACCCGTCACCCATCAGTGACCACTGCCAGTCACCCATCACCCATCAGTGACCACCGCCAGCCACCCATCACCCATCAGTGACCACTGCCAGACACCCATCACCCATCAGTGACCACCGCCAGTCACCCGTCACCCATCAGTGACCACCGCCAGTCACCCATCAGGGATCATCTCCAATGACCTGTCAGTGACCGTCACACCCATGAGTAAACATCCCCTGTAAAAGTCTCACACATGTGGTACCGCCATACTCGGGGGGAGTAGTAGAATGTATTTTGGGGTGTAATTTTTGCTACGTACATGCTATGTGTTGGAAATACACTCATTATGCCTCATAGATTATACGTTGGGGGGTTTACTTTCCAAAATGGGGTCATTTGTGGGCAATTCTATTGTCCTGGTGCTCCAGGGCCTTCAAAAGTGTAATGGGGGTTGAGAAATGAAATGTGTAATTTAAGCTTGTAGAACGCCTAAAGGTGCTAGTTTAATGTTGGGCCTCTGTATGTGGTCAGGTAAAAGTCTCACACATGTGGTATCGCCATACTCAGGAGGAATAGTAGAATGTACATGCTATGTGTTGTAAATATCTTATAAATGGACAACTTTGTGTAAAAAAAAATAGAAACATAGAAACATAGAAAAGTGACGGCAGAAAAAGACTGAGTAGTCCATCGAGTCTGCCCCTTTTTATTTATTTATTTATTTATTTTTTTTTTTATAATTTTTTTTTTTACATTAATCTTGTTGTCTGACTATAGATTTATGTTTATCCCAAGCATGTTTGAAGCCATTCACTGTTGACTGTCTCACAACCTCTGTTGGTAGTTTATTCCAATCATCAACCACCCTTTATGGTTGTCTCCAACACTCTGTCAGTTGTCACTTACCGAAGTTTGTACGAACCCTATTTGTATTTAGATATCAGTCTGTTGTTCTAATTACATTTTTTTTTTTAATATTTTTTTTTTTATTTATTTATTTATTTATTTTTCCCCGTCTGAGCTACCTGATGAGTCAGAAAAAGACGGCAGTGAAAAGATACAAAGATACAAAGATAAAAAAAAATGTGTTTCAACAGGTAAATATTCTATAAATGTTGTGTATCGTACATGTAAGATGATAAGGAGGACTCATACCGCTATGGTGT